>JACXGM010031157.1:0-13051 GCA_016801145.1 Umbra pygmaea
TCGTTCTCAACCCTGTGCTCTTTTGAGTTGTCATTGAGTTTGCCATATAGCAGGTAATCACAATCCGAATCCATGGTGTAGACATACCATCCGTGGTACAAGTGCTAGATTAGGAGCTACACACTCCACCACATTACCCGTTGCCACCCAACTGGCAAGGGTAGTCACTACAGCGCGTTCTTCTTTGCGTATTGGCACCAAGTCACAGGCTCTCTGAGCTTGGATTGAGTCTAAGCCAATTGCAGCACCAGAGAGCCCTCGTTCCTGGTCATTGTTCTCACTTGCGAGACGTGCATAGACCTCTCGTGTAGTAGCACCTTCACAGAGATCTCTCCCATACCGACCAGGGCCTCAAGCACTGTGAGGTCACTGCGGATGTCAAAGTATAGGTTGTTAATGCACAAGTCCCAACTCCACTGCTGTGAACTCGCGTCCAGGCAACTGCGAATGTCCACTAACGCAGCATCGACGACCCCTTTGAGTTTGTCAAAATCCGCAGGGGCTGATGAGAGTTTAAAATCTAGATTCCTTAGCACAAGGGCGGAAGTGTCTCCTATGGCCCTGGGGGGTTATAGAGCCCACCTTGTCCAGCATGCGAGCCACGTAGCCTTCCGCTTGAGACCAAATCTCCCCATGGCTTACACCTGGCCTGTCCTGAGTCAGGTTCATAAACTCAATCACAGTGATGTCTCGTGATACCTTGGAACACATATCTCTCCACACTTGTATGTATTTTAGGGCTTCGTGAACCGAAGTGATGGCGTGGTCACACTTAGCCTCTTCCTCGTCAGGCTCCTGTTTGAGAGCCTCTCGCACCTGTCTCTTTGCAGCCAAGCGAACCATCTCCTGCACCATGTTGTTGCGCCCTTGTGCAGCCTATACCATGTAGCCGAGATGATGGTTGCTTGAGTCAAACCTAAGCTCAGTGTACCTCTCTATGACCTTCTTGAAGCCTATCATGAGCTCATGAATGGTCTTGGTGTAGTTGGTCAGGGTCCATCTGTAGTTCTCGGCCGCAGACTTACAGTGAGCGTCGTAGGCCTCACATCGCATGCATCTGCGCTTCGAGCGGGTTAATCAGCCCCTGTGCACTCTTCCGGGCAATTCTTCTAAATCTACGTTTCTGGTGGTCCACTGTGTAACTCTCCATGAAGGAAGGCATCTCTGGTCAGCCTGGGGAGTGGCATCATCCTTGTATTGGTAGGCAGAGTAATCTGCGTTGCAGTCTAGGTCAGAGAAGCATATTGACATACTCTCTTCACTGTTGCTATCCTCAAAACGTATGACTCTAAGCGGGGTCTGAGGTGTATCATCGAAGGAATACACTGAACTCATGCTGATGTCATGGAACTCATGATCACTCTCACTCTCATATTCACTGTTGAAGGAGCCTTGTTCCGTTAATTCCACAGTGTTCCCATGGAAAGTGTCACGGCGACCTGAGGCCCGATTTGAGCCTTCGTTCACAAAGGACATTGCATTGACATTGACAAGTTTCTCATATTTTGAGAATATATCTCTAACCACTCTTATTATGGTGTCCCTCAAGGGGAGAGAATAATTAAATGTGACATCTCACTTCCAGAGCGAGAGGGGATCTTTCGGGCAGACCATTGCGTTGATGCAAACGTGACCGTTCCTCAGGGACACAAACATCTCTTTGCTATGAGGTCCAACAGGTGTAGCGCTGGGTCTCTCATTCGCATGTGTGATAAGTACATCTTCTACATCTACTCTTGCCTCAGATGGGGAAGGCTCCAGCTCATAGAGGATGAACGCTCGCACATATTCGGCAGCCACAGTGATGTATTTGCCCAATTGGATCCGAAATGGGTATTGAGGTTCACGGTGAGGTGCCGGGTCTTGTATCAGGGCGAACTGAAGTGGTGTCTTTCTGTGTCACCTCTCAGGATATCCAATAAAGTGTACAGGATGTAGATCGGAGAGGGCACGTTCACGACGGTTGACGGAGGGGGTCGTGTGGTGCAAATCGAGAATTTCACAGACCCATCTCTCCCAAGGAAACGTTCCGTCAGGGATGGGGCATTTGGTGTCTTCGAGGGGACCCTATCTGTGTTCCTGGACGTGGCTTTTAGGCTACAACACAGCAGAGCACGAGCTCAGCATTCGCTGGCGCTGGTCATATGTCAATGCTCAGACTCACACGATACCTTTGCGGGCTTGTTGTGTTCAAACTGGCAGACGTGTTACATGGTCAAGGAGCATGACATTTGAGGCCTGAAGGTGCACAAGGGTTACATCTACACAACTGACTTTCTAACTCTTTATAGCTTGGTATTAATCATGGAAGACTGACATCTGTCTAATCTTTGACGAATGCTGTCGAGAGGAGATTGCCTACATGCTGTGCACTCTGGCTATAGGGGACCACAAGTTGGGAATGGAGTTTAAACTGAAATGTGTTCTGCCTGATGGAGGGAAAGGTTTAGACCTGAGAGACCTGGACCCTTTAGAGCCAGGCTCGATGCTTCGAGACATCTGCACCCCATGTGAGATTAAACTCGAGCCTCAAGCGAATGATCACTCAAGTGCACGCAAAAATCACAGGGTCCTACCGAGAGGGTTCAGGTCGAGCGGTCACCTCTTCAATCAATTGGTATGCCTTCTGCCAAGGACAATGGACATTGTCGCTCTGTGCGTGTTACGCTTTGCGGGGTGTGTCGCTGTCATGTACGCTTTCAATGTTTTCAGGCAGCTAAGTGTTGACGAATCGGAACGCACTAGCAGCCCATTGCAACTTTCGTTCACATCAACTCTGAACCTCAGGTTCTGCTATTGTCATACCTGTGTCTGAAACAATCCTTTGTGGCCTCAGAAAAGAGCTGTTTCAGACTAATGGTGAAATCCCATTTGATTTAAACAGAACTCAGAAAGCTCGTAGCCTCCAACCTGAGGGTACACTCAGGGCTCTTGGGCTTGAAGCTTTCAGGTGGAGAGGATGTAATAAGTGAGGACCTTGAAAATTACAAATCGGACATGGTTTAGATGGCGTTGAGGGCAAAGAGGACACCAACAGGGAGGAAGGTGAGGACTCGAGCGAGGGAGAGGCTGAAGAAAGTGAGGGTGAGCCACAAGGAAGACATTGAGGGATTTAGCTCTGATTGTGAATCTGAGGATGATACGGACTATGAAGATCAAGTTATAGCAGACATAGATAGAGACATCTACGTGGTTCCGAGGGTAGGACAGAGAACGGAACATTTGGTAATGTTTGGGCACGGGCAAGGTTGTTATTTATGTTTCAAGAGAATCACGATCGGGATACAGACACTGGGGCTGGTTAACTTAAAAATATTGAGAGCTTGCTACATTTTTCACTCCAAGTAGGGATACAGCAGAGCTGTGTTGAAGATCCCAAACACAAACTGCTTAGGGGTACCCACTATGCTTACGGATGACTTGTGTGTCATCGTACCGGACAAAGGACTCAGCGCCCTGCCTACGCCGTTGCTCAACTGTAGCGACTGCTTCTTTCAACTCAATTACTCCCCCAAGGCTGCAAAGACAAAATGTATTTGGGAACTGTTGCCGATGAGGGCATATTCGTAGAGATGTCCAGGATGGAGCAGGCCATAGGTAGCGAGAATGCGAGAGGCAACGAGGATCAGAAACTCGAAAGTGTCTTCAAGATCTGTCGCAGGAAAATGTAGCAGGGCTTGTTCGACGTGGCGGTTGACAACTCAGCGCTCAGAGACCCTCGATGTAAGGAGCCTCTGTATAAGAGATCCTGGCTTGGTTTGTGAAGGCTAAAGCTGGGCTCCTCTGTGGCTCCCTCCAACATAGGAGATGGAGTTTTTCCCTTCTATTGAGATAGCGAGAGAAACCGAATTAGAGTTGAGTGAACAGTACATGCTCTCATACCCTCTATCGGGGTACAATCTCAACCTCACAATCAAATCTTGCCCCAATCAGTACTCAATGGTCAGGGCGGACAGGCCCCGAGGTGAATGTGGCTCAGTTTACGAGGCGTGCATAGACGAGGCCATGCTACTTTGACGTGAGCATCTGTCTGACTTGGTTCTACAGATCCGTCCACCCCTGTGTGCCTGATATGAACATCGGAGACGAGATGCTTGACTACGAGTTCGCCCTGCACGGCAGGGGCAAGCTATCACCCGTCTACACTCTCCTGAGCCATTTGGTGGAGAGCTGCAGGGTCAAATGCTTTCCCGTGTGCAAGTTGATCACCCTCAGTAGACACAGAGGTGCATCGGTGTGGACGAGGGGCACGGACGCGCCGTTCCACTCTCGGAGGCTGAGGACAAACACGATCGTGGACTTCTTGTGCGCTCAGGATCACAGGCTAGCACCTTTGTTGTCGAGGTGTTGCAAACCTGATCCTATACAGCCCCTTGAGCTCTGCAAATGTTGTGAGCTTTTACTGCGCAGAGACGAAGAGGAGCTACTCTTGCGAGCCTACTCTAGGACGCTCAGTCCCGTGTTCGAGTTTGGGAAGGTAGAGTGTTTCCCGAGTAAGTTCAGGACCAGTCTGGGGGATTGGACGTTCATGCGGCTAGCGAGTAAGACCTACGATGATGTCAACCGCCACCCGGGCATGACGGTGGTAGACGGTTACACTATAGCTTTAGCATCAGAATCCCCACTTTTCTACCTGAAACACAAGGGGCCCTTGGTGCAGAAGCTGGAGTCGGTGGCAGTAGTTGTAGAGAGCAGCTTGCTGTACAGAATGGACGTGTTGACAAACGAGGATCCCGAGTGGCCCGGTCCCGATCCGATAGACCCACGAGAACGCATCAAGTGTAAAAACAAGGTTGTGGTAATCGATGAGATGTTCATGCACAGCGGAGTCCAGAATCCCTTCGAGGGGTACGAGGTGAACAAAAGGTCTTGGAACAAACTGCTAGGTGCCCGGTGGATCAAAAAGGCCCCCATTGAGGCAGCTCAAGAGCAAGACTGGGAGCTGGAATACCCTGTCTCTGAGTGTGAGATCTCCTCCTGCCAGGTCGGCTGACGCCATGTCATCTGATCGTCCTGCTTTTCCTCACCAAGTTCCCCACACGCATGAACGCAGCACGCACCCTAGATCACAATCACCGGAATTCTGAACACCTGCTACAAGTCCCAGCTGTATATAACCCTGTCGGACACATTTCCTCATTGCGAGGTATTGCTAATGATCACATTCCTTACTGAGCGTTTTAATGGCCTGATTCCCGGTTTTGATTCGTGTCTGTGTTCTGACTTCTCTATTTGGATTTGCCCGCTTGTACCTTTGCCTGTGTTGCCGACCCCTGCCTGCCCTGTGATTATTCTCCTGGATTTTGAGTGTGTACTACATCTGCCTTCTCTGTGTATTGAACCCTGCCTATCCCTGTTACTGCCTAAGGAATTGTGGATTGAGCCTATTTACCCTGTCTGTGTACCGAACCTGGCCTGTCTGTTATGTCTTTTGAGTTCATACCTGGTGTACGTGAAGTATCCATTAAAACCTCTATTATTGTACTTCGAGTGTGGTATTCATTACACTGACAGTCTGACCGCAATCAGGGCCCAGGGTTCTAACATTGCTTAGGTGAAGTGGCCATGTGTCACTCCTCCTGCCAGTTTCTCTTTGGGGCTAAAGAGCTCTCGAGACAATCGACTGATAGACAAACTCGCCGTGCTCAGATGTGTGGAGATACTAGGACTGCTCAACTCCAAGACCCCAACGCATGGAGAGGCTTCGACTCCTTGTGCTCCCATGTGCTAACGTGTCCTAGGGAAGAGGTGTGGACCAGAGACATTTGTAAGGTGCCACGTTCAAATACAACGCTATGGTGCCAATCTTAATCCTGATCGTGATAGTCGAACCCTCTGTCACAATGGAGATCCCCGCAGCGATGACACCGAACGGGCCGTCGAGCCTCAAGAAGGCCAGATGATGACACTTAGAGTGATGGACCTGTACGATTTGGCGTGCAGAGCGAGGTTGCTGGGAGAGCTGGACACAGAACTACATTCGTAAACTCATTTGAGGAGCCCAAGCGATCGTGCTCGACACCCGAAGAACCTTGTATCAAACAGGTGAATGAATACACAGTGTGGCTCATGACACGAGGCATAGAGAATGGAGAGACCATAGTCAGAAACCCAAATTAACCGCTGACACTGTCCGAAGCTGTCGGTGTCTACGCAGTGCTAAGCAGAGATTTTATCACATGCTCTCACAAAGAGTCCGTGAACACCTTGGATGCCCTGCAGGACTTATTTTTGCTCATGCTCCGGTACCCCATGTTACCACACCTGGCTATGGATACCAAGGAGTGTCCGGAGTGTTACTTTGAAGCGGAAATCACAGTCGACACTTGGGAAGAAGTGAGGAGAAAGATTTTGTGCTACCACTTCACGCTCAGGCATGAGCAATTCATGTTTTTGCAAAAAGACACTCATGCTGACATGGAGGACGCATGCGACCTCCGCATCGACGACAACAGGGAAATGGTGAGAGCTGGACCTTGTGGTAGCGTGTTCATGACCGATGTGAGCAAGGATGATTATGGCACAGGTTAAAGCCTGAAACCCATCAAGTTCCTCAAGCAGTTGGAGTCGCTCAAGAGACGCAACGAGATAACCAAGCAGAAGACATTGGGTAAAGAAATATTCCACCACAGCCGCACACTCGAGGAGCTAGAGGCACCCAGGTATCTGAGCGCCTACCCAATGCGTTGCCTCTACCAATTTTACGGCTCGCTGAATAGGAGCCACCAGAGAGCCCAGATCCTGTCTGAGCCGTACCTCGATGTGGAGCAGCTGAAAGTTGAAGTGTTGAGAAATGAACTTAAGATCCACAGCCTCAACTGGCACCAACGACAAGCTGCTCTCCTACATGTGCATGGCGATGATAGGCCCTGCACATAGATAGGTACAACTTTACGCCTGAGAGAATTGTGTTATTCAAGCACTTGAGAGCATCAGGCACCATAACTGCGTCCAAGAGAGTCTCTATGATCGCCTTACCGCTGGACAAGGGGGTTGAGATACAGTTGAACAAAATGGTATAACCTACTGTATATAATATAAAGATAGCTTTCCTCCTGTGGTTATTTTCCCACATCACTGCCTATTGTACACTTTGACAGCTGATTCATGGACACATAAGAATGGGAGACTCGCCGGAGGACATTGCCTGCGATGGAATCTTTGTGTTTGACCAAGATCATGTGGGCTTCAGATTGTCCCAAGCACCTGAGCTCTCAGATTCAACCGATGCCAGGTCTACAGGAGTAGTAGCAGCCTCGGCGTACATGCCCTTGTTACAAATTTTGGAACTGCTTGCACTGCGGGATAGCGTTCAAGAGAGACTTTGTTGATAGAGTCATCAGAGCTGGCCCCGAGCACTCTTACGACCCACTGGTGCAGTTTGGTGTAGCTCCCATGACCAGCATAGTCAACCTACAGTGGAAATGCGAGGCTCTGGAAAAACACAATGCTGAGCACGCAAAAGACTCTGCTGCCAGTTACCACAAACTACTCAGCGAGTACACGGAAAAGAGGCAAACTCGACAGAAGGTGCGTCCTAAGTAGCAGTGTAAGTCTACGGATACAATCAAGTGGAAAAGGCCTGTCTGCCTGCAAAAGAAGAGCAGACAGTCTGGGAAACCATTGATTCGAAGACGTGAACAATCCCAATAATCATATCTATACCATGAACAACTCTTATTGAGCCAAGAGCCACAGAATCATGTCTTGTTTTTGTTTGTTGTCTGTGATATCTGTGCACAATGTCTGAATAAAGTATGCTGAATAAAAATGGACCCATGACTCAAGCCCTTGTCATTATTGCTTGTTCTAGGTGTCTTCATATGAATGAATCAACCAACAATACATGCTGTCATTGGTGTGAAACATTTTATTTTACAGTCACACAGAGTAATACATGCATTTTACACCGATATGAACACCACAGCATAGTCAACGTATTACACCACAGCATGATCAATGTATTACAAAGAGCAAAGGCGATGTGGCCCTCGCTATGGCAACGAGTCCTGTAAACGTATCACTTTCTCCTCCAGTCTTGCCTTGTGTATTTCGTAAACCCCCATAGAGAAAGGTGATTTTCGTTTTCTCATGAGTGGCCTATTCGCTTTCTTCTTTCGGGGTGGCAAAGAGTCCGGTTGAATCTCACTGGGATTTTTAACTCCAGACAACTCGAGCTGCTGGCAGCATTCTTGGGGAGTCTGGCAGTGAGACATGACACTTTGGTTCTCAGAGTAGCTAGCGTCCGCAGTGTACTTTTCCAAGGTAATGTTGACCACAACAGGCAAGGAGCTGCTGAATTTGCTTTTGGACAGCACCCTCTTTACAAACTCGGGCTGTTTCACGTACAGGTGGATATGCGTGGAGAGTGTAGACCACTGGTTGTGTCTGGTGCAAGTCTTGTCAAAGCACATAAGCACCAAAGTCCTGTTGTTGAATAGTTCTCCCAGTACACAATGCTTTAAATATGGGAATAGACATAGCGCCATAATGACCACCATGGTGTAGAAGTCAGCTCTCTTGGTGTGTTTATCGTTGTACTTGCACTTTCTTCATGAAGTGGATGATCTTGTCAATGCAAGAGTTGAACAGCGTCGATATGGCCATGGCGCTCTTCAACACGGCAGCTCGGGCTTCATAGTAAACTGTATCACCTGGGTCAGCTCAAATATTTTAGCCATCCAGGAGAATGACTGGGTACTTTGCAACGTGTTCACCCCGTGATTCCTGTCAACAATCTCATATTGGTGACAAAAGTCTTTAGTTAGCACAGTTGAGAACAGGGCGATCATGACAGACTTTCATTATGAGATGGTTTCTGTCCACATCCGAGTAGTTGAGACTGGACCCCGATTCATATCCTATTGCTCGTAACCTATTTTGATAGAAGACCCTCTATCGGGCATCTCATACGGACCTCTGAACTCCACCTGAGGTTTGTGAAAGACGAGCAGAGCCGCCACGGGGCACAAAGACTCTGCTGAGCCTGTCTGATAGCAGGTCCGCTTGACCATAGTTTGTTTCAGGAAGCAAGAGGAATCTGAGCACATGTGCTTGCTATAGTGCGCCCGGCACACGTACCCCTGAATGTGGTCTCAGAAAGTGCGTTAATTCTAAACACAGTAGCTCACCCATTGGGGATCCTCTATTAACTCAGTGTGAAGATGATTCATGTTGGGTCCGCTCACATGTCGTTGTGTCCTTGGGCAAGACACTTTACCCTAATTGCTCCCAGGTCGTTGCTGTAAATAAGAAATTGTTCTTAGTCAACTTACCTGGTTAAATAAAGGTTAAATAAATAAATAAAATAAAACTTGCGAGCTCCGCTGCTGTCTTTTTCTCCTTCTTCTCTCGATTTGCTTTCTTTGATTTTTCTTTCCTCTTGTCTGAATGTCTTGAGAATATGACACATGTAATGATCGGTGTGAATATCTATTATGAGATGATCACAATCTATGTTAATCCCAACCACACCTTTATTTCTTGTGTCTTCCTAGGCTAGCAGAGGGTAGAATGCCAATCTCATCCTGGTGGACGAAGTGGGCTTTGTTAATTCTAAGGGTGCTACTCGCTGTGCTACCGAACATCGCATTCAGATGGAGAAAGCAAGTCCATATAACCACTCATGTCAACAACACCCCGTGGTTGAACAAAGTAGCGGATATCCGTGGTGACGATGGGGAGCCCGCTTACCAAGTAGTGTCACAGAGCTTCACATGTAGGTATCACCAGATGGAACTGGGACTCATGTGCTTCTGCCTCGGCATGTACTGTCCCCAACATATATCTGTAGACAACCATCTGAAGGAGCTGATGAACATGGTGACGCCGAAAGGATTCGATAACGAAGTAACGGGTAGTAGCAGCACGTCATCTACCGACACAAAGACTGACAAGACCACTCCCTTTTAGCCCTCGGTAATAAACAAGTTCCTGTCGAATAACAGCGTGTCCCTGGAATATATGAGCCGTGCGTCCATGGTCAGAGCGTACCTGTGTCTCGACCCTACGTTCGGAGGAGGATTCAGGTCCGGCGCCGGGGTGTGCTGTGCTGTGGAGTTGGCAGGAGGCAAGCTAGTGGTGAATTGTCACATTCTCACCCAATTCTAAGCCCGACACCAGAAGGTCGCTAAACATGTATCTATAATCTAATGGTCGGTACATTTCGCTGCGGAGCGGTCTGTTCGGAGGGGGCCTCGGGTCTAAAAGGGTGCAAATGTAAGTGGAAATACGAGCCACGTTCTGTACCGCCAACGTAGTCTCCGTGTCGGGTACGAAGCACGAGATCAGGTCGAGAGCCTGGGGCCAGGTGCCGCACGTGCACTTGGAGCCCAAGAGTTTTACCCTCCACCCTGTGACCGCTAGAGAGGTGATGGTGTGAATGGATGATCTATCCCGCATGCTCACCTTAATGATTGCCATGTACTTGAGTGCTCCGCTGCAAATGGTCTTGGCCGAGGCAAACGCCGCGAGCACCATATCCTCATATCCCTTCCAGTTGCAGCTCGAGATACATTTGTCCACAAACTGCTCTGGAACACGGTTGCCTATCGCAAGTGTTATAGCTCTAGACAAGTCACAAGGTGCATCCAGAGAATCACATTGTACATCTTTACAGAGTCCTTTTTTGCTGTAAACTGACATTAAGATGTCCATCATGACTTTCCTAGCAGGCGAGAAGGACACAAGTTGGCTGTATAGGTTTTTGAGCCGGCCATGTTTAGAGTAGAAGAGAATGTTTCACCGGAATGAAGCAAACACTATCATGAACTCATAGGGAAACGCATGTTACATCGTGGGAGGGTCCCAGGCGCTGTTGCTATTTTACCGGCAGGATAAATGATTATTGCTATTATAACGGCGATTTTCTATAGATTTTTCTTTTTAAACAAAAAGTTTAAAAAAAATTCACAATACATTGCCTACTTTCCGATGTTTTGGACTCACTCTCACTGAATCACGAGGTTATGAATGCATGGTAATATTTTTGCAATGTATTCTAACATTAGACCGAGATTACACTTCTGTCAAATAAGCTTTCCACTCCCGTTGTGCATTTCTGGGCATTTAAGTAGCTGGCACGCATCCTGAAGTCCTCTAATATTTCCTAATTAATGTCATCAACACATCCATGATTCATGGAAATATTGCGTAGAATACAACAAGCCACAAAGAATGCTGCGACTTGAGTAGTGTACGTGTTCTATCCAAACACCTGACGCGCATTTTCAGTGTGCCAAATGTTCGTTCAATTAGGCTACGTGTTTGTGTGTGTGTTTTTGATAAAAAAACGGGTACAGTAGTAAACGCATTTGCCGATTTCTTATCACATAGTTACACATGTGATATAGTTGTTTGCATTAAAACAGCAAAGTAACATTAGATATATAATTACTTGTAAGTTGTATACAAGTTGGCTAAATTAGCTGTTAGCTACAGTATTGAGTTTCTGAGTTAGGCCTACCAGTACCACGCAACTGCCTGTTGCTGTATATTTGATGGATATAAGACGAAGAATGCACTACCTTTGTCATAGTGTACCCATGTACAATGAGATTAAAGCAAAATATTTTTCAGTATGTTAACATTTACGTAAAGAAATTTAATGGCAAGGAATAAGTAGAGCAAAACAAGGATAATACTATACTGTTGGTGCACAGTTCTGAGAAATTATATTATATAGTACACTGTAAACCCGAAAAGTTGAATTCACTTAATTCACATTTTTTTGTTCTTTCGTATTGGCAGTAATCGATTTGTGTACTGCATAATGTAAAAACGTCTAGCAAAATTGACTGTTAGTTCAGATTTTATGTTTAATTATATTAAACATAACATTGTAAGACTAGTAATATAACATTAACACACTGTACATAGGTGTCTATATGGTTCACACTGAATATCCATATTTAAAAACATTTGTTTTTCTTACTGTTTTATACTGCATGTCTATATTATACTTACTACTAATATAATTTACTGCTACTACATAGCACATATCTGTACATGTTGTTAATATATGGATCATGATATTACATAGCCATATTTATTCTGCTCTTATAATTTAACTGCTGACACAGTATTCTATTTAATTTCCTATAATTTACAGGACAACCACACGTTTTCAGCTAGAGATCCAAGCAGCAAGAAAACCTTCTCACCACCCAGTTTGTAGACCCATCAAAGGAGGCTGCTACGACTATCCAATCGCACTTCAATCATGGCACCTAGCTCATATTGTCTTCCCTGAGTCCTCTTAGTCTTCACCTAAGTTTATATATTTTTCATGCTTTGTTTTTGTATCGTGCAGAACATTATTACATGCATCATTTTTTGCAGGAGTCTCCAAACCCTTCCATGGAGGGCATAGTGTATGCTGGTTTTTGCTTTTACCTTGTACAGGGCTGATGAAGTAGCTCACTAAATTGGTTAGGTTAAAAATGAACTTTTTCATCCACCAGCCAAACAGTGAATGTTCAAATTTTACCAGCCACTCAACTGATTACTATTGTTTGGCTGGTCAGTGAAGAAAATCTACCAGCCATATGCATATTTTACAAGCATTTTGCTGATAAATGGTGCTAATTTTGAACCCTGGTTAGGACCTCCCCTCAGCTGGCAGTGTGAGTCCTAATTTGGCTCTAATTGAAGGGAAAGACCAAAACCAGAATACACTAGGCCCTCCATAGTAGGGTTTGAAAACTTCTGTTTTAAGGTGTGCACTTGACTATGGTGGCACAATATTTTTCCTTTGAGAATAATAAAAAATAAATTTAATCTTACACTGTACTCCTACGCACACCAAAGTTATAAATTATAGACGTGTTGAGGAGGCTGAATGGTTACGGTCAGTGATTTAGCTGAAGTCACAATTTCTACAAGCAAATACATACTCTAATTCAGTGTTTCCCAAACCTCTCCTGGAGGACAACCAGCCAGTTCTTGTGTTTGAACTACCTGCTGGATTGCACATTTGATTCAACTTGTCCACTAATTAACATGTCCTCGACTTTGGTTCTGGTGATTCTTGACGGCTACAGCTAAACTCTGG
>JACXGM010031158.1:0-13053 GCA_016801145.1 Umbra pygmaea
CTTCTCTTCGTTTAGGAAGAGGAAATTTTGGGCTAACCATTCTTTGACCTCTTCTAAGCATAGCAGAAGAGAGTTCAGCGCTGAAGGATTGTTTCTCTTAATAGGGATGTAAATTTGGGTGTCATCTGCATAAAAATGAAAAGAAACACCATGTTTCCTTAGGATGGAGCCCAGAGGTAGCATATAGAGAGAAAATAAAAAATAAAGAATTAACCCCACCCAGTAGCTTTTTTAATGCGTGATACCAACCATGCCGATCAGGGTTCATAACAACTGGCCGATGTTGATATTAGTAGTAACTTTAGTCTTATTGATAGTAACTAAAACATTGCTGTATTTATTTTTTTTCTTCTTTTTTTAAGTTGATGTGTAAAGTGTAGTGTCCCCAAGTGTGTCTAGAAGAGATGTCCTGTGATGATAATTTTGTGTCCAGGTGCGTCTAGAACAGGTGATTGTGGCTGAACCAGGTGCTGTTTTGCTCTACAAACTCTCCAACCTGCTGAAGTTCTACCACCACACCATCAGGTATGTTGCAAAACCGCACCAATCATAAACCCTCTAAAATTAAGGTTCTGTTTGTAGAATTTGTGTAGAAAAACAAATCAACTTTCCCTTTTAGTGACTAGGTTCCAAAAGCTGTAGAACAGGTATTTCCTGATTTTGCATTAATCTGAATAAGCAGTTTACATGGGACATTGATTTCATACACTATACAGTGCATATTTTGCAATTTATCTATAACAGGAATTGCAATGAGAACACAATGAGATGTGCTTTTATGTGTAAGAAAGCAGTGCATAGATTAGGGAAACAATATCCATATTAAGGCTGCAACAGTACACATATTTGTAACCGTACGGTATGGGGTGTTTTTCACAATTCACACATAAACCTGAATACATAAAACATTAAATTAAATATATATAAATTACTGTATGTTGAAGTCTTCTTCAATAAATCAGATTTATATGAAAAATAGACCTGCGATGGTGAGTGGTGGTGAAGATCAACGTGGGAAAATTGTCTGCCTCACCTACAGCCACTGTCTTGCTTTTAGATCTGAGGGGCAATACAGTGTTTGCATGGGAGGCAGACTAGGCAGATTACACGTGCTTACTTTAACAAACAGGTTAATAGGTATACGATTATCATGCTTAACACATCTAGAAATATCTAATGTAACAGCAGACCTATGATAACAGCAGACCTATGATAACAGCACTTAGATATGATCAAAGGGATTACCTGCACAGAGGTGGTGGTGTTATTAATTGCAAAACCACATCTAATAGAGTTAATTAATTAGAAGATAATACTGTTGATTTCTGTGTGCATCTTCAGCTTACTTGATTGAGATGTCCAGCATCGTCCCTTCATCGGATACTGTTCAGTTATTGGAAATGTTTAATTAGTCAGAGATATCCATCTCCTCTCTCTGTCTGTCTCTGTTGTTCTCTCTCCACAGTGCAATAATAAGCACAAGCGTGGCCTCGCTCCTCATGACCATTGAAGAGATGCACATCCTAAGTAAGAAGATGTTCTTCAACAGCCTCAGTCTCCACGCCAGCAGGCTCATGGACAAGGTGGAAATATGACACAAACACACACAAACCTGCACACACATTGGCAGAACCACATTGAGTACCAGCATAGCTTACCCAGTGTTAGGGCTACGGTTCTAGATGGCAGATTCAGTGTGGGTGTTGTCACTAATGTTTGGAAGACTACACTGAAGTCTTCCAAACATTAGTTGCAGCAGTCCAACTGAGATGACTACTGCCAAGATTAGTAAGTGTGCTACTTCCTGTTTTAAAGTGAGTTTGTGCTCTACAAATGTTGACGAGCAAGAACCTGCAAGAGCGTGTCACCAAAAGAATGTTAGCAGAAAATGACAGGGTGTTGTCTAGCATCAAGCCAAGGTGGTTTTTACTCTAGAAAGGGGAAACAGTGGAGTTGTTAAACACGATGAAGATGTATTGGAGTGGACAGTCCTTCCCCCGGAGAAAGAGCAGCTCAGGCTTGTCAAGGTTGAGCTTGAGGTGGTGAGCCGACACCCTAACAATTATGTCAGCCAATAAATCTGCAATACGTGTGCGCTCCTGGATGTCAGGAGGAGGCAAGTAGAAAGTGTCATTCAAATATGAGACAGGAGGGGACCATCTTAGGATATGATGGAGCCCTGTGCTTAGTGGATAGAGAGAAGAGGAGAGGGCCTAGAAGAGAACCCAGAGGAACACCATTAGTGAGATCCTTTGGGGGACTAATAACAGAAATGCTTCATGTCACCTGATAGGAGTGGCCTGTCTGTCCAGCTTCTAGCTGAGCCTCATACATTCCCTGTAAACAGGTTTCGTTCTGGCATCCATTAGGGCTGTGTGATGTTTGGCTTTACACATAGTCAAATTAACATGTCAAAACATGTAATCATCTATTTATCATTTCAATTGGCCTTTATTCTATGCACTACAAATTGGCATAAAAAACGCACCTGCATCGTATTATTGCACATTAAAGAATTAAAATGCTGCGATTAAATATAGATGTCAGAATGCAGTAAGAATGCAGATGGCAGGTGTTGAACCCAGTGGAGGATTTTCAAATAACTGATGGCAACATGAAAGCTCACAAAAAATACATCAATACTCGTGAAGCTATATTCAGAAACGAAACAAACCTTGAAACATACAATTACTGACAAAGGCAAGGGGCGACAGAGTAAGCTATGTACACGTAATTATATGACAAAGGCAAGGGGCGACAGAGTAAGCTATGTACACGTAATTATATGACAAAGGCAAGGGGCGACAGAGTGAGCTATGTACACGTAATTATATGACACTGGGAATAACAGAAGTCCGTGACTTGGTAAGGTGCGTTTGGTTGATGACCGTGTGAAAAGGGGCTTATAGTGTAGCTCATTCTACAAATAATGTTTTAACATTGTTAGCAAATAGGAAAATACAGCGATGTCATTTTATCCAACTTGTTGCTCTGTAATGGAGTGAGTTGTTATAATAAATACATTAATAAATAATAAAATGCAATGCCATGTCTTTAACGGACAGCCATTGTTCCCCTCACAGCCACCCATCCAAGGGGGGATTCCCCTCAAATATGGCAGAAATGGCAGAGTTTGCCGGCATAAATGAGTCGTGGCTTGAGCCAGGGTAATTCGCAGACATAGGTGATTTTACTCTTAGCATCTCAAATTACTTTTATGTTGATTGAATGGGTTCCCTTGCAGTTGATGTATATCTATATCAGTGCAAATAATTCAACCTGAATATTTTGGGTAAATAAAAAAATTCACTAGATTTATGCAAAAATAATTCACATCTTCGGACACCACAATGATTTCCTTCGTGTGGTAATATTTTTCCTTGTATTTATGTATGGTTTTCAAAAATGGTAACTGCTATGTCTGTGTAGATGAGAGAAGCAAAGCTACATTATGCGCAAAGGATGCGCCCTTAAAATAGCATCTGAATAACGCGCCACTGACCAAAGACTAGGTCTTTCCTGGTCTGTGGTAGAATTATTTTCTGAAACTGAAAAATAGCACCAGGGAAAGTTTGCACTGGAACACACATCCTCTTTTCGCTGATCCGCCCCCGACGCGCGTCTGTGGAGGCAAAAGTCCACTGTGCGTTGGGTGCAAGATAGGAATGAAACATGCTGTCGGTGTAAAAAGTAAATTGCGCTAGGTGCAAGATAGGGCCCTAAGTGTGATGGTATGAGAATAGCCATGTTAATGGGGAAGATTAGTATGTTCATGTTGGTTAGATTAGTAGAGTTGATGGCGGTTAAAGGTAGTGGAAGGGCCTGGCACCTCTACTGTTAATATATCCTACTTTCTGACTGTTTTGGTCACTGTCTTAAAATGCGTCAGAAACGAGAGTGAGAAAAAACATTTTAAACGATGTGGGGAAGAAAACTCTTTGCATACTCCTCACCTACTTGGCAGTTCTTCACTCTTGGCAGTTTTTTATTTTCAGTCTAAAGAAATAAGGTGATCCATTAGGCTACATTTAAACAGTGTTGGGTATAGTTACTTTTAGGTGTACTTTTTAGTTACTTGATGAGTTCACAAGTTTTGGGAAGTCCCTAATTAAGACAAAATTATCAGGTAAATGGAGTTCATTTCTTTACAGTGACCTATAAAACAAATAGAAAGAGTAAAGAACATATCAATCTTGGTCACCAGTAAGATATGAACTCCATTTACCTGATCATTTTTTCTCAAATATGCACTTCCCAAAACTTGTGAACTCATCAAGTAACTAAAAAGTACTCCTAAAAGTAACTATACCCAACACTGCATTTAAACATAGTCAAATGTAGAAAATTATTGAAAGGCTATATGTTTTCAAAGGTAAAATATTGAGTAAGAGCCCAATCAGTAGAGGTGTGTTACTTCGATACACGAAGCACTGGTTTCCTTTATTATAAATGTAGTATGCTGTACTATACATTTAGTTTTTATAGCTCTGGTAATTCAAGTTGTTTGTGACAAAACCCAACACGTCCTGTCTGTGACAAAACCCGACACAACTCCCTATAACATTCTTTTACCATGCAATTTTGTTTTGCAATGTTCTTTCCATCTCTTTTCCAATATTAGGCTATAGCCTATCTGCAACAATACGGTCTGAAATGGAACCCTATTGCACAGAAATACATTTTTAGTAATCTAAAAGAACAAAAAAAATCAGGATTTGTGCTGCTTGGAGCACTCTGCTTATTCTACAATATATTGTTTTATATATTGTTTTTCGTTCTGTTCAATTTCGCTGCACAGTGAGAATGCTGCAGTTATTCTAACACATATCACAGCCGTACAGGCAGAATGGGCTGTATTTATAATAGACTGAGAGGATTAAGGGTTTCTAATTCTTTGTCAGGAAACATGCGGTGGCTAGCTGAGTCAGAAGCTTCTCTGCTTTTGTGGAGTAGAACTCTTTCCAGATGTTGGTGGAATGTCAGTAGCTGTTGTTAAGTAAAAACATACAGGTTGAAATTTCCCCAGTAAGTAGGGCAAAGGGATGCATACAGAAGACTCAGCCCTCTGGCTTGACCTTAAGCCAGAAAAAACACTGATGCATCAGGAAGAATGTTCTTTTGTTAGAGGTAGCCATTCATTGCTCAGATACAATCAGACATAGAATCAATAAGTGTAGTCTTAACACAGGCTATGTTTATTTCTCCTTCCGGGAACATCAACTGTTTCTCAGATAATTCAGAGTTGTGGAACTTTTTTTACAATCTGGCTCTCATATAATTCCTTTAGTTGCATTCTGGTTATTTCCTCATCTTCTTCCTCATCTTCTCAGGTAGAGCTTCCGCCTCCAGACCTGGGTCCCACCTCGTCTCTGACCCAGACCTTGTGTCTGCTGAGGGAGGTATTGGCCTCACATGACTCCTCTGTGGTTCCTCTGGATGCTCGTCAGGCTGACTTCGCCCAGGTAATGTTCTGATCCCTCTGCTGAGAAACACTTCACACTAAATACAGTGCCTTGCGAAAGTATTCGGCCCCCTTAAACTTTTCGACCTTTTGCCACATTTCAGGCTTCAAACATAAAGCTATGAAACTGAAATTTTTTATGAAGAATCAACAACAAGTGGGACACAATCATGAAGTGGAACGAAATTTATTGGATATTTCAAACGTTTTTAACAAATAATACTGAAAAATTGGGCTTGAAAAATTATTAAGGGTTTGCTGCGATTACAGCTGTAAGTTGCTTGGGGTGTGTCTATCAGTTTTGCACATCGAGAGACTGACATTTTTGCACATTCCTCCTTGCAAAACAGCTCGAGCTCAGTGAGGTTGGATGGAGAGCATTTGTGAACAGCAGTTTTCAGTTCTTTCCAAAGGTTCTTGATTGGATTCAGGTCTGGACTTTGACTTGGCCATTCTAACACCTGGATATGTTTATTTGTGAACCATTCCATTGTAGATTTTGCTTTATGTTTTGGATGATTGTCTTGTTGGAAGACAAATCTCTGTCCCAGTATCAGGTCTTTTGCAGACTCCATCAGGTTTTCTTACAGAATGGTCCTGTATTTGGCTCCATCCATCTTCCCATCAATTTAAGCCATCTTCCCTGTCCCTGCTAAAGAGAAGCAGGCCCAAACCATGATGCTGCCACCACCATGTTTGACAGTGGGGATGGTGTGTTCAGGGTGATGAGCTGTGTTGCTTTTACACTAAACAAAACATTTTGCATTGTTGCCAAAAAGTTCAGTCTTGGTTTCATCTGACCAGAGCACCTTCTTCCACATGTTTGGTGTGTCTCCCAGGTGGCTTGTGGGAAACTTTAAATGACACTTTTTATGGATATCTTTCAGAAATGGCTTTGTTCTTGCCACTCTTCCATAAAGGCCATATTTGTGCAGTATATGACTGATTGTTGTCCTATGGACAGACTCGCCCACCTCAGCTGTAGATCTCTGCAGTTCATCCAGAGTGATCATGGGCCTCTTGGCTGCATCTCTGATCAGTCTTCTCCTTATATGAGCTGAAAGTTTAGAGGGACGGCCGGGTCTTGGTAGATTTGTAGTGGTCTTATACTCCAATTCAATATTATCTCTTGCACAGTGCTCCTTGGGATGTTTAAAGCTTGGGAAATCTTTCTGTATCCAAATCCGGCTTTGAACTTCTCCACAACAGTATCTCGGACCTGCCTGGTGTGTTCCTTGTTTTTCATGATGCTCTCTGTGCTTTCAACGAACCTCTGAGACTATCACAGCAAAGGTGCATTTATACGGAGTCTTGATTACACACAGGTGGATTTTATTTATCATAATTAGTCATTTAGGTCAACAGTGGATCATTCCAATGATCCTCACTGAACTTCTGGAGAGAGTTTGCTGCACTGAAAGTAAAGGGGCTGAATAATTTTGCTCGCCTAATTTGTCCATTTTTTATTTGTTAAAAAAGTTTGAAATATCCAATAAATTTCGTTCCACTTCATGATTGTGTCCAACTTGTTGTTGCTTCTTCACAAAAAAATACAGTTTTATATCTTTATGTCTGAAGCCTGAAATGTGGCAACATTTTTGGCAACAATGCAAAATGTTATGTTTGGCGTAAAAGCAACAAAGCTCATCACCCTGAACACACCATCCCCACTGTCAAACATGGTGGGGGCAGCATCATGGTTTGGCCTGCTTTTCTTCAGCAGGGACAGGGAAGATGGCTAAAATTGATGGGAAGATGGATGGAGTCAAATACAGGACCATTCTGTAAGAAAACCTGATGGAGTCTGCAAAAGACCTGAGACAGGGACGGAGATTTGTCTTCCAACAAGACAATGATCCAAAACATAAAACAAAATCTACAATGGAATGGTTAACAAATAAACATATCCAGGTGTTAGAATGGCCAAGTCAAAGTCCAGACCTGAATCCAATCGAGAATGTGTGGAAAGAACACAAATGCTCTCCATACAACCTCACTGAGCTCGAGCTGTTTTGCAAGGAGGAATGTGCAAAAATGTCAGTCTCTCGATGTGCAAAACTGATAGAGACATACCCCAAGCGACTTACAGCTGTTTTTGCAGCAAAAGGTGGCGCTACAAAGTATTAACTTAAGGGGGCTGAAAAATTTTGCACGCCCAATTTTTCAGTTTTTTATTTGTTAAAAAAGTTTGAAATATCCAATAAATTTCGTTCCACTTCATGATTGTGTCCCACTTCGTTGATTCTTCACAAAAAATTAGTTTCATATCTTGATGTTTGAATCCTGAAATGTGGCAAAAGGTCAAAAAGTTCAAGGGGGCCGAATACTTTCGCAAGGCACTGTACCTGTAAAAACGCAAACCCAGCGCGCTACAGAGCCTTTAAATGATTGTATGATTTTGGTGGGTTCCATTGCAACAATCATAAAGTACAGTGTATTTCGAGTTTATCTCTACAATACAGTCATATGCAAAAGTTTTGGCACCCCTGACAATTTCCATGATTTTCATTTATAAGTAATTGGGTGTTTGGATCAGCAATTTCATTTTGATCTATCAAATAACTGAAGGACACAGTAATATTTCAGTAGTGAAATGAGGTTTATTGGATGAACAGAAAATGTGCAATATGCATCAAAACCAAATTAGACAGGTGCATAAATTTGGGCACCCCAACAGAAATATCACATCAATATTTAGTTGAGCCTCCTTTAGCAGAAATAACAGCCTCTAGGCACTTACTATAGCCTGTAATGAGTGTCTGGATGAAGGTATTTTGGACCATTCCTCGTTGCAAAACACCTTCAGTTCAGTTAGGTTTGATGTTTGCCGAGCATGGACAGCCCGCTTTAAATCACCCCACAGATTTTCAATGATATTCAGGTCTAGGGACTGGGATGGCCATTCCAGAACATTGTACTTGTTCCTTTGCGTAAATGCAAGAGTAGATTTTGAGCAGTGTTCTGGGTCGTTGTCTTGTTGAAATATCCAGCCCCGGCGTAACTTCAACTTTGTGACTGATTCCTCTACATTACTCTCAAGTATCTGCTGATATTGAGTGGAATCCATGCGACCATCAACTTTAACAAGATTCCCAGTAGCGGCAATGGCTCCACAGCATGATGGAACCTCCACCAAATTTGACTGTGGGTAGCAAGTGTTTGTCTTGGAATGTTGTGTTCTTTTGCCGCCATGCATAACACTCCTTGTTATGACCAAATATCTCCATCTTTGTTTCATCAGTCCACAGCACCTTCTTCCAAAATGACGCTGGCTTGTCAAAATGTGCGTTTGCATACCTCAAGCGACTCTGTTTGTGGCGTGTGCATAAAAGGCTTCTTACGCATAACTCTCCCGTACAGCTTCTCCTTCTGCACAGTGCGCTGAATTGTTGAACAATGCACAATGCCACTATCTGCAGCAAGATGTTGTTGTAGGTCTTTGGAGGTGGACTGTGGGCTGTTTTTGACCATTCGCACCATCCTTCGCCTTTGTCTCTGATATTTTACTTGGAGTGCCACTTCTGTCCTTAACAAGAACTGTGCCTGTGGTCTTCCATGTCCTCACTACGTTCCTCTCAGTGGACACTGTGTCCGACAGAAGAAATATTTATAATAATAATAATAATTATATCTCTTCTCTCTCCCCCCTCTCTTGGTCCTCCTCTCTCCTCTTTTGCTAGGTGCTGTCTTGTATCCTGGACCCCCTACTCCAGCTGTGTACCGTGTCAGCCAGTAACCTGGGAACGGCTGACATGGCAACGTACATGGTGAACTCGCTGTACGTAATGAAGACCACCCTGGCTCTGTTTGAGTTCACTGACAAGAGGTTGGAAATGCTGGAATTTCAGGTACTCAGCTGTACTGTAGATACTGAGCTTTACTGTAGATACTGAGCTTTACTGTAGGTACTGAGATTTACTGTAGGTACTGAGCTTTACTGTAGATACTGAGCTTTACTGTAGATACTGAGCTGTACTGTAGATACTGAGCTTTACTGTAGATACTGAGCTTTACTGTAGGTACTGAGCTTTACTGTAGTTACTGTAGATACTGAGCCATACTATAGATACTGCAGGCACTGAACTGTACTCTAGATACAGAGCCATACTGTAAGTACTGAACCAGGCACTAGGTACCCTAGTTTACTGAGCTGTACTGTTAGTACTGAGCTGTACTGTAAGTCCAAGGACCAGTTCCAGATAATGAGTTCTTCTGGTTTATGTACCTGCTAAAATATTTAATGCTGTTAATTTATTTATGAGTACCTCACCCTCTCCTTGATAAGATACATAATCCTGTTCATTTATTTATGAGTACCTCACCCTCTCCTTGATAAGATACATAATGCTGTTCATTTATTTATGAGTACCTCACCCTCTTCTTGATAAGATACATAATGCTGTTCATTTATTTATCAGTACCTCACCCTCTCCTTGATAAGATACATAATGCTGTTCATTTATTTATCAGTACCTCACCCTCTCCTTGATAAGATACATAATGCTGTTCATTTATTTATCAGTACCTCACCCTCTCCTTGATAAGATACATAATGCTGTTCCTTTAACTATGTACATATAATGAAGTAGTGACTAAGATAGATTGACTCGTGTGTCTGCGCTCCAGATTGAAGCTCATCTGGACACTCTAATCAATGAACAGGCATCATTGGTTCTAACCCGTGCCGGACTGAGTCACATCTACAACTGTATCCAACAGTACAGGCCAGAACAGGTGACACGCACGCACATGCACGCACACACACACACACACACACACACACACACTCACAACACACACACTGAATTACTCTCTGTCTCCCATCTTTTCATTCTCTGACTGACTCTGCAGCTGTTCTCATGGTAACCACATGGTTCTCGTTGATAGTCTCTTTGTCCTTAGGTTTTAATCGGCACCCAGGTTCTGCTCTCAATATAGATATATAATACATTATTGTTACTTGTTTATTTTGATGCATGATTGTGGTTACTTTTTGGTGTGTTTAATTGTGTATTTATGGTTCGAGATGAATAAATTGAATTGAATTGAATTGAATTGTAATTTAGCTCACTTTCATAGGGCCGACACAGGAGAGTGAAGCATTAGCACTTGTAGTGTGTGAAACATATAAATTAGCCAGTTATCTGGATAAAGCCTGTGTGTGTGTGTGTGTGTGTGTGTGTGTGTGTGTGTGTGTGTGTGTGTGTGTGTGTGTGTGTGTGTGTGTGTGTGTGTGTGTGTGTGTGTGTGTGTGTGTGTGTGTGTGTGTGTGTGTGTGTGTGTGTGTGTGTGTGTACGTGTGTGTACACATATATGAGTATGTATATGTTTGTATTCATGTATTTCTCTGAATGATTTGAGTATGCGACCAGAAGATGTTTGTTAAATTAATTTGTGGTGTTTTGTAATCCCATGTGGGCCAAATGTTTGGCATGACACGGAAATAAAATTTAACTAACTAACTAACTGTAGTACACAACACCGGACTAACAGTAAACCATGAAGCACATATACATATAGTAAATGTCCAGGAGGGGGTGCCATAGTTCCAGAAAACAGACAACCCTCAGTACCGTAACTCCTCAAATTTATACTGGGGCCTTTATTTACCTCTACTGCAGAAGGTAACAGGCTTTTATTTGAAGCAGGCTTTTGTTAGAGGCAGGCCTTTATTTCTAATTCACTCTGTGTGATAAGTATAATTGACTATGTTTAGTGTCCATCCTCATTCCAGTGTGCCCTTTCAAAGTTGGACATACTGCATTATATTGTTAATACAATCTCAACACTTCTTGTAACCGTTCCAATAAGTTGTTGAAAATTCAGTCGCTTGCACTGAATGGGACCAGTGTTAGTTCCAATGTAGCTACTGCCATCTATTGGCAACTGTATGTTACTACAAACTACACCAGGCTTAGTAAAACTTACAGCCGCATTGACTAAAATACCGGTAGGACAATAATACTTAGCTATACTTATTCCTGCTCCCGCAAGCCCCCATTCCGTATGTTTCCGTCTAACCCAGTTGCGACTACACTGTGTTAGTGTTTCATCCTGGTAGTGAGTAGCGTCATCTGTGCTAAATTAGGTTTGGAACAAAAACCTATTGAATGGCGGCTCGCAGGAGCAGGAATGATTATCACTGCTTTAGATGAGTAGCATAATGAGGGTCTAATTTCATCCAATAAACCTCATTTCACTACTGAAATATTACTGTGTCCTTCAGTTATTTGAAAGATCAAAATGAAATTGCTGATCCAAACACCCAATTATTTATAAAAGAAATTCATGGAAATTGTCAGGGGTGCCTAAACTTTTGCATACGACTGTAGCAGTCTGGTTTTTTGTCTCTTCCTTCCAATGTTGCAAATAAGAAACTTTGCTTTGAGAGGTAATGTGGTTTACTCTAATGTGTGTTTGTAAAGCAGTGCTGGTCTGAGAAAGTGTTACATGTTACAGGATGTGTCAGTCTCAGGACCTGCTGTCATAAGTGACTCTTTTCAGGTTTCAGCTCTTGAGTTTTGAGAGACTTGAATGGACGTCTGTCTCGGGGACTTGATCTGAGGTGCATCAGAACATTTTGTGCTCCATTTTGGGTATCTATTTTTAGTGGAAACCCCTCTAATTCTACACTACATGCATTTGTAGGGGTTTTCCTCCGTCTCGGTCCCTCCATCTCGTTCCCTCCGTCTCGTTCCCTCCGTCTCGTACCCTCTGTCTCTCTAATCTTTCCTATTACTTTGTGGTGTGGAATGATGAACGAAGTTTCCATCTCCCCATTCCCTATCTCCACATCAACACAGTGGTCTAGAGATGAAAGAAGAAACAAAGCCAATTACTTTCAATTCTTTTAAGCTTTTTCTTGGAACTACAGATCTGTTGTAATTGAATGTCAGAGTGCCCGTTAGGGAGCATATAGCTGCAGGGTTGTAAGTGTGAGTGTTTTGGTTCATCAGATCGTATTAGGATCAGAAGCCCTCACAAGGATAGTAAAACCTGACAACAATGCCCATATTCTGACCTTTTGCCACCCCTAGGCATTTGGGGATGGTTAAGATGTGCTATACAAATAAACTGGCCTAAGTTCAGGCATGAATGTTAGGTTATTGAGGTTAAGGTTATGGTTAGCTTAAAGTAAAGGTTAAGTTTAGGATTACTGCTAAGGTTTGGGTTAAGGTTAGGTAATGTATTTTTTAGTTTTCTTGTCCCCACTCTTTTAGCTGTAGTTGTACACGACTGTGTGTGTGTCTGTATATGTATATGTGTGTCTGTGTGTGTGTCTGTGTGTGTGTCTGTGTCTGTGTGTGTGTCTGTGATCATCCAAGGATGATCAACTGTATATCCTTGTCATGACCCTTTCTGTCTGACCTAGAGGGCCTGTAATTTAGTCTGTCAAATGTGTGGGTTTGTTTTTCGGTTATGTGTGTCTGTTTGTTGTATTCTTAGCTCCTCTATACAATAAACCTCTATATTACATACAGATAAATGCACTACTCCTATATAAAGTACACTTATTCACAGTACAACTATATAGAGTTCCCCTATTAGGGCTGGGCGATAGGTTGAATAGAGTACCCCTATTAGGGCTGGGC
>JACXGM010031160.1:0-13050 GCA_016801145.1 Umbra pygmaea
GGCAAGGTGGAGACCTCTGCTGGTCTGGGCAAGGTGGAGACCTCTGCTGGTCTGGGCAAGGTGGAGACCTCTGCTGGTCTGGGAACTTGGGCGACCTCCAGCCAGGTCTCCGGGAACGCTAGAGCGCAGCAGTTAGCAATGTCCCGCTGGAAGTTAATCAGAGCGTGAAGTTCGTCCATTTTATTGTCCAGTGATTGAACATTTGCAAGTAAAATGCTTGGTACCGGTGGATTGCAGTATCTCGTCCGAGATCTGCACAGAATTCCGGCACATTTGCCCCTTTTCTTTCTCCTTCGCCGCCTGTGTATGAGTAAACAAGTCGACGGTAGGAAAGTGGAGTCGCAGCAATCGCTCCGGTAAGTGGAAAAATAACCTGTATCCAGTGAATTCCGTATGTCCAAAAGTGCTAGTCGATCATACTGTATGAGCGACAGTGCAGAATGTACAGAAATAAAAACTAACAAAACAGTAATAAGCCAAAACCTGGGTAGAGTGAACAGAGCCATTGTCCATGCGACCATCCTCTACGGCGCACAAACTCTTAAGTCAAACAGTATGTGGGTGATTCCCGTTTTGGATCAAATTTTATTTGCTTCTTATTTTCTGAAAATTCAAATGATTGTATTTGATGTTTTTAACATTTTGTCAGAACAGTGCCATACTTAGCTATGAGGAATGCATGTTGGCCAAGCTCAGGGGCTGAACATATTATCATTACAGGATGTTTTTTGTACATTTGCTTCCAGATGTTTTACACCCCAGGTATGGACATATACATGGTAATCACAAAGTTTTAAAAATATAAAACAATACTGAACTTTTCTTGGATATAATGTGTCCCTTGTGTTATGATAAAAGTGTCATTCTTGTTGCATTACAGTTTTTCCCAATTGCTAACACACAAAATGCTAAATTTGGCTCATCGTGTCAACACACAAGAATTCTTTACACAACACTTGAAGATTAACATTGAACTGCCATGTCAAAACTGCCATTCTGCAATCAAAAATTAACACTCTGACTTCAAAAGGCCCTCTTCAGATCGATAGCGAACACAAATGAACAATAAACAGTCAAACAGACACAATACACTGATCATCTTTACTCAAGACACATCTGTCATTTGTAGTTTTCAACCGTTTTTATTCCCGCAACCAAGCCTCAGTGATACATTGTATACAGGTAGCACAAAAACTCCCATTACGCCGTCAATTGAAGTCTGGCCACTTCACCTCGTCCACATCACAGGCGATGTTCTCCCTTGCCAGGCAATGGGGAAAATATTGCCGGGCGTTGCGTATCCACCCGTGGATTGACCCCACCTCGATGTCTCTGCATGCCTCCTCCATTGCTCGCAGAAGCGGCATGCGTGCATGGGGTAGGCGGTCATAGACCTTCCACTGCCATGCCGAAAATATTTCCTTTATCGGGTTGAGGAACGCTGAATAAGGGGGCAGGTTCAGCACCGTGAAACGGTTGTGGTTGATGAACCAGTCCCAGACCAGAGCAGCCCGGTGGAAACTGACATTATCCCAGATGACAACAAACATGGGCTGCCCTGGTCTGTCCTATGTGACCGCCGCATGTAGCGCATGCAGAAATGTCAGTATGTGTGCAGTGTTGTATAGGGACCCAGGGTGGCATGGTAATGGAGGACCCCCTGACCACTAATGGCGGCACACATGGTGATGTTGGTCCCGCACTGCCCGGCGACGTTCTCGATGGCCCTTTGGCCGATGATGTTTCAGTCCCGATGTTTTTACCTGTCTCTTCCTCTATCTCCTCTCTCTCTTCCCATCTCTTCCTTGTCTTTTCCTTCCCCTTGGTCCTTCAGCCTCCATATTTGCGATTGTTTCACGACAGGTGCTTATACCAGAATTATATGTATAATGACTTATTGGTGTTCAATTACCGGTTAAGTGTTTTACTGTGTGTGCAGTGGTGTTGCTAATGTCGTGTGTGTTTTAACTATTGAATGGACGTGCTGACTGCAGGATGTTTTATTATTGGCCAATGTGTGTAACACATGCACGATGTGTGTAGTGTTTTGCACCGTGTAGTGTTTTGCACCGTTACAGAATTTTTTACGGTGCCATGCCGACATTGTGTTTATTCATTTTGTGCCTGAGTGTACCAAATGCATGCAAACGTTACGGTTTTGACACTTTGGTCTGAGCATTCACTTTTAGTGTTTTAGCAATTGGGAAAAACTGTAACAGTTTTAATATTATAAAGCAGTGGTCCTCAAACCCTTCCATGGAGGGCCTAGTGTATGCTGGTATTTGGTCTTTCCCTTCAATTAGAGCATAATTAGGCCCTAGACTGGCAGGAGTGGGGAGATCCTAACCAATTAGTGAGCTACTCCATCAGCCTTGTACAAGGTAAAAGCAAAAACCTGCATACACTAGGCCCTCCGTGGAAGGGTTTGAGGACCACTGTTATGAAGAGTATATATCTTGAACATTAAGAATCTGTACCTTTTTGGTCCCCATTTTGTTGTCTAATATGCAGAATTTAATCATTTAGAAAATAATAGATATGTACAGTCGTATGCAAAAGTTTAGGGACCCCTGACAATTTCCATTATTTTCATTTATAAATAATTGGATGTTTGGATCAGCAATCTCATTTTGATCTATCAGATAACTGAAAGACACAGTAATATTTCAGTAGTGAAATTAGGTTAATTGGATTAACAGAAAATGTTATATATGCATCAAAACGAAATTAGACAGGTGCATATATTTGGGTAGCCCAACAGAAATGTCACATCAATATTTAGTTGAGCCTCCTTTGGTAGAAATAACAGCCTCTAGACGTTACCTATAGCCTGTAATGAGTGTCTGGATTCTGGATGAAGTTCAGTTAGGTTTGATGGTTGCCAAGCATGGACAGTCTGCTTCAAATCACCCCACACATTTTCAATGATATAGGGATTGCCAATCCAGAACATTGTACTTGTTCCTCTGCATAAATGAAAGAGTAGACTTTGAGCAGTGTTTTGGGTCGCTGTCTTGTTGAAATATCCAGCCCCGGTGTAACTTCAACTTTGTGATTAATTCCTTTACATTATTCTGAAGTATCTGCTGATATTGAGTGGAATCCATGCAACCCTCAAAAAGATTCCCAGTACCAGCACTGGCCACACAGCCCCACAGCATGATGGAATCTTCACCAGATTTTAATGTGGGTAGCAAGTGTTTGTCTTGGAATGCTGTATTCTTTTGCCGCCATGTATAATGCCTCTTGTTATGACCAAATAACTCCATCTTTGTTTCATCAGTCCACAGCACCTTCATCCAAAATGAAGCTGGCTTTTCCAAATGTGTATGTGCATAACTCAAGCAACTCTGTTTGTGGCATGTGTGCAGAAATGTCTTCTTCCGCATCACTCTCCCATACAGCTTCTCCATGTACAAAGTGCGCTAAATTGTTGAACGATGCACAGTGACATCATCTGCAGCAAGATGATGTTGTAGGTCTTTGGAGGTGGTCTATGGGCTGTTTTTGACCGTTCTCACCATCATTTGCCTTTGCCTCTCTGATATTTTACTTGGCCTGACACTTCTGGCCTTAAAGGAGAATTCCAGGCAATTTCAAAATGTAGTTCTGTTGTTTGCATGTCTGAAGTGCTGTCAGTAGCTTTAATAACTCAAACAATTTGTACTGCCAAAACAGGCACGGCGCTACACCGGGGCTAGGTGGGGCTATAGCCCCGTCAGGATTTTCAATAGCCCCAGTTTAGCTCCCTTAGTCTGGCATAGCTAGACCTTCAGACTGACAGAAGGTCAGGACTCAATATATTAAATATATTTTTGTGTTCCCATTTGCTCAAATAGCAAAAGAAAAACTCCTCTACTCTTTCACTACTTTCAAAAAGAGGAAAAAAACTGGGAGAGATTGATAACGGCAGCGATTGATAACGGCAGCGTTATTAGTTTTTTGTAATTTGATACAATTTACAATATAATGCAATATAAAGTATAGTGTTATACATACATAAAAATATTAAAATATATATATTTTTTTGCAGTTTTATAATACTGATGCCCGTTAAAACGCATCATCACAGTTCTGATTATGCATACGTATTGTTGTTAATGCTGAGCGCATGGTGCTGTCCAGTGCTGAAGTCTTTGCATGTAAAAGGTTTTTGTTGTAAAAATAAAAATAAAAAACATGTTTGTCTTACCTTACACCTCTTCACAAAACAAATTTTAAATCTGCTATATTATCCCACGCTTTATGCAAAATTAACGGAGTTCACGTCAACGAAAGCAACCGTCTGTCAGGCTGAGTTTTATTTAGCTATCGTCAGCCAATTTCAACTGCAATAGAAGAGCGGCTATAGAACTGGTAAGATGATTTAGTGTCATTACTTTTAATGAAGATGATTGTGTTGTGAGCCTCTGCGACTTACTTTCAGTTTCATATGCGGCAATAATTTGCTCTTTGGTTTGTTGAAGAGATAGAAAACTTCTGCGGCAATGCGTGTTGCTGTAGTAGCGCCGTCATATCTGGCTATAACATAGCCTATAACAGGCTCACACACGTTTATTTTTTAGCATTTAGCAGGAGTAAAATGTATGTGGTTTCAACAACCAGATCCAGTTACATAGGCTATGTCCATTTTGCCTGTAATGCTCTAATTGATGTCATAAATATCAATTAATTTCTCAGCCCCCCCACATATTGGTCTAGCCCCCCCTTAGCACCGGTAGAGAAAAAATTCTGGCGCCGTCACTGTGCCAAAATTGTGTTTACCTTTTGCTGCTAGTAAACAACCATTATGCAATTACGGGGAAAGTTAAAAAACATGCTTTGAGCCTCTAAACATGTTGCAAATGTCATTACTAGTCCATATCCTTTTGCAGTGATTCCTTATAGTGAATACAGCAAACTTGAACAAATCAGGCCCTACATATTTATTTGCCATTTTCCAGTGAAGTCCACATTAGTCGATTGTCGAAGTCATACAATGCAATAATCCAAAACATATTTTTTTGTCGCCTCCCCCTAAACCATAATGTTTAACCACCTTTATTTTCAGGTCATTTGAGAGTTTTTTTTTTTTTTTTGTTTTGTTTTTTTAGGGGAAGGATCAGCTTCAGTATTCGACATAGGTAATGTCTTCGTTCTAAAATATGCATTATTTCCAATCCCACACATTTTTTATAATATTGCTTTCTTTATTTTAATTGAAAGTTTAAAGAAATTGGAGACAGGTGTAAGCTAGTTCTTGTTCGGATGGCAAACTTTTTTTAACATTTTTTTTGTTGAACTTTATTGAACTGCCACTCCTATCAGCAACAGAAACGAGGCTGACGTAAGGCTAGGCCTGCAGAAATGCTTTAGTTGGTCAAAGAACACACCCAACATGGTAAAGTCAAAATCTGATTGGGTTAAAAATATGACAATCAACAACATGGTCCTGATGGGCTTCAACAGCAGACAGTATTCACTCTGAATTCTGAATGCCCCAGTCTACCCGGAGACAACACAGATGAAAAAATCTTATTGGATAAAAGCTTTCATTTATATGAGCTGCCCTAAAAGCAAGGCAAATGAAAAGAGCGTACTGTAGCAATGAAATTACCTTATAGACTAATTGAAATGAACTTTGTAAAATATATATAGTCTTAATGAAAAAATATATTAAATAATAATATTAGTAAAAATATATTCTGACCATCTTTGGGCCTGCAGAGAAGGCCTTGCAGGCCCTGACGGTCCACCACTGGTTAACACATGATCACAAATGTTTCCATCACAGCAAATATCTGGGTCTCGTGTGAAATTGTTTAAAAACAGATTCATTTTGCTCTCAGCTTGCTAGTTGTTAGTTTATTTTAGATTAAACTGTTCAGATTTATAAACATGAAAGCTGCAAAAGCCAGGTCGAAATTTGGATTTTTAGTATTAAATAACATTAAGCAGTGTTGTAGTACTCGAGACCGGTATTGGTCTCGAGACCGGTCTCAAGACCACTTTTTGATGGTCTCGGTCTCGTCTCGACCGCATTTGTACTCGGTCTTGTCTCGGTCTCGGATATTGAGGACTCTGGACTTTTTTTCAAGACCAGTCAAGTCCATAACTGTGGCAAAATCACTAAATTGCCAGTATATTGTCTATTTTTTTGTTAACATCATTGCTTTTATTGGATGTAAAACGTTCTGATTCAAATCCAAGCAATAACGTGACTCATGGCTAATTATGTATTTCTGTTACCGCTGTCACCCATCCCCGCCTCCTTTCACTCGCACTCCCAAGAAAGTGAGCTGTATTTGTCTGGGAGCGGGAGAAGATGTCTGCAAAATCTTCAGTTATACAATTCGCTACAAAAATCATAAAGAATATATTTGTTAAACAACATCCAGAAGAAAGCATACAGCTTCTTGTAAATACTGCAGTGCTTCGATTTCAGAGACGGTGGGGACTACGTCAAACTTTTATCATTACTTAGAAAGGAAGCACAAAGAAGGTAAGCTATAAGAGTGATGTTTAGCAAAGCTGGCTAGCTAACGTTAGCAACCTGCCTCGGATGGGGATTGAAAACCGGTTCCACTCGAGTTAATTTTTGTCCCACCATTTGATCGATGAGTAATGTAGACAAACTGCTGCACGTGTGTAGCTAATGTTAAGTTACATTGACCTTATGTGGATCTTTTAGATCAATTTGAGATGCTCTTTTGATCATGTTTCATATTTTATTGTGTCATGTAGTGTGGGGCGCTGGTCTTGGTCTTGACTCGGTCTCGCCCTCCCTCGGTCTTGGTCTCGGCTTGGTCTCGGCCCCTGAAAGTCTTGGTCTTGTTTCGGTCTCGATACACTCTGGTCTTGGTCTTGTCTTGATCTCGGGTTATGTGGTCTTGACTACAACACTGACATTAAGTACATTATGCTTGATATTTTTGAAATGGTTTGAAACATTGTTTCAAAACAAAACTCCTGTGGGTTGTAAGATACTGGACTTTTGGTCGATCTATTGAGTATTTAAGTAATTAAACAAGAATGGCGCAGAAAGCAAATTATCCAGTGTTATTTCACACATTGTAATATTAGCCAAAGCATATTTCCTAAATTCTTACATTGAGGCAAATTGTTACCCTAATGAAATACTTAAAACATTCATGAATCAATATGTACTGATCATATTTCCCAGCAGTCTCTACTGCAGGTACATTTGTGCATTTTTCTTAATGGTTGTACATGTATGGTACATCAGTAACCTAGTTATTTCACTGCAATTCAATTTTAAGTGATTAGCATTAAAAGTAATTGTAACATGTTAATTTGACTTTTTGCATCCATGATGACAAAACCGTTCCAGTTTAGATACAGTTTTGGAAGGAAAATGTAGCTGTGTGCAGGTGTCTGTGGTTCTTATGATTGTGATGAGAATTGATGAGTTGACAACTCCCATTTGGGAAAGTTCATACTCAGCCTTCATTCCAGCAAGTGAGAGTCCACTATTCTAGTGTACATTTGCTTGTAGGGTTGTAAAGTCCCAGGTTTTTGCTGCAAATCAGTAGCTGAAATGCAGCTTGCCTGGCTAGAAAACAGGGAGGAAAAATGGTGTATGATCTATACTAACAAATCTAGTGTGGGAGGATATCATGAAATCAAATTCAGGAAACAGAACAATAATGTAATGCTTATTATGCTTTGGGGTCAATAACGGATCGCAACCAACTTAAGATGCATATAACACCGTCAACTGTAGCAGAGTGTGAGGCCGGTCACTAATGCTTATTCTGTTTATACAGTTTAACCATATCAAATGGAACAATACTGTCTATAACAGTTGTCCAAAAAACTGACTCTTTTCAATTACTAACAAGTTACCAACCATAACAGTACATGTATTGAATTTGATTAATTGACATAAGTTCTTGCATGTTATTAAAAAATTTATAATTTCCTGCAGGCTAAAATAAGATTATGTTATGATATGTTAACTCCTTCCATTCATTAAACACAATAACCACTGAGTCATTCTTCATTCCATGCTAGACCCCATTTCAGAGTATGTTAATTCACTGTGGTGCCTTCTAAAGTGATGTGCAGTTGATTCAAAGCAGTTCATGAGGCTGCACATAAAATGCATTGTAATCTGGAAGTAGCATGTAGTACTACTGCCAGATTTGTTGGGACCTCAGCTAATGATGACCAAAGTATCTTTACTAGAACTACCTTTTCTGTTATGGGAGGTCAAATTTTATATTACAGTGGATTTGTATATTCAATCACTGTCACTTATTTTATATTTAGGCATTATATTAACAAATGAATATATCTATGTGAATGCAAAAAATAATATACTCATTGTAAAATTAAAACCTGCAATGGAGCATGCTGGGAATTATTATAATATGTGGTGTGGCTAACAGTGAGATTTAGACACTAAACTAAAGTGATATTTCTGTCATAAATTTGCTTGATATAGATCCTTTTGAGATTTACAGTATGTTGCTTTTTAGATTTTGGAAACATCAGCTGCTTTTCTTACAAATTAATCACCTGAATATGTTTGAAACACATTTATCTGCACACATAAGCACACTATTTGATAGAACAGTCAATATTATTTGATCTATTCAAAACAAATGTTTCCTTTTTTTAACTTTACTCTGATTGATGAGGCTTTGTCATATTTTTAAGTTAACACACGTGTACACCAAATTGTTATGGAGTGATTGTGATATACAGAATGAAAACTCTGCTGCCAGTAAATTACTGTAAATGTGATAACATACAGTAATACATTGTAATGCAATAAACAGTACCAATGCTGTAAATATGCAGCACTTTACTGGCAACTCTGCTGCCAGTAATATACTGTAAAAGTCAGAAAATACAGTGATGAACTGTAAACTAGAAACACATTACAATGCTGTAATTTTACAGCTCCTTGCTCGTAACTCTGCTGCCATTAATCTACTGTAAATGTCAGAAAATACAGCAATGAACTGTAAAACTGAAACACATTACCAATGCTGTAAATTTACAGCACCTTACTGGCAATTCTGGAACGTTGTGTGCCAACCATAATAGCAAAGCCCTTTCTGTTTGGTGTTAGCCTCCATGGACTGTGGCACGCACTAGAATACAGTAATGAGCTCTAATCCTGTTCGCAGCAACACTGCTGTAATTTAACAGCTATTTACTGGTAATTATAGCTGCCAGTATTTTACTGTAATTTTACAGCAAATTTTTTTATAGTGCACACACTTTTCCAGTGGGATGCTTGCTCTATATAATTATGGTTCTCATGCTGTTGACAAATGATGCAGACTTTTGGCGCTGGCCAAAAACTGGCGTGGTTTTGACTAAACCCGCTTAAGGAAATAAGGCGCTATGTGCACTCTTGTTAAATATGAGCAGAATGGGCTTTGAGAATAACATTTTATGTTTATCTTCTTGATCTTTTAATCTTAACAATAACAGTAATCCAACTTAAACCTGCATTATGTACATTTTCAGGAAATACAAAAAAAACTGTGTTTTAGGAATTGCGCTATCAACCTTGTGCTCCCTGATTGAGTGAGCTGCCGGATGAGAGAAAATAAATGTAGGTAACACCTAGATTACACAAGAAAAACGTATGGCTTACAATACACTGAACAATCAAACATGAACAATATCTCACACCTAAAATAGGGCAGGGTAACATAAATACACATTGTGTATTCATTTTTCCTAGAGTAAAATGACAAGTTTCAAAATTAAAAAATAACTTTTTCAAACCTTGTCTGATGAAGCTCTTTTCTCCTGAACATCTGTGTCTGTCACATAAACTGAGTGCAGGGCAATATAAAATAGAAGTAAAACAACAAAGATAAAAAATGTATTGGAGGTACATCCTACATCTAAGCAATGCTCACCAATATATGTTTTCCATATTCAAAATAGATTCTTTGTGTATCCTGAACATACATCACATTTTTGTGGTCATATATCAAAGTATGACACCTGTACATTATCTAACCCAGGCCTAACACAGTGGCAAACTGTGTCATTGGACCTTCTGTAGGGGAAAATCTATTTTTTAAATAAATATATTAAACTGAATGATCAAGAAAAATCACAGACTTATAGTAGCAACTTTAGTAAGTGATTTTTTTGTAGCTGTGATATGCATGTATGTTTGTTAGTTGTGTTATGGTTTGTCCAAGCTACTGGTTGCCTAAATTTTCTCTCTGGATGAATAAAGTGTCTACAGAGACTGTATATTCTTTTGTGGTAAATTTTGCCTATTATTCATCATTGTATGTAAGTCATAATTACAACCCCTAGTGCATTGTGCATATCAATAGTTATTCAAAATACAGGTCCTTCTCAAGAAATTAGCATATTGGTTGACTTTTTCTTTCTTTTGGTATTACAAACACTTATTTTATTGGTCAGAGGAAATATGCTAATTCTTTGAGAATTTTGGGTTTTCATGAGCTGTATGCCAAAATCATCAGTATTAAAACAATAAATGACCTGAAATATTTCGGTTGGTGTGCAATGAATCTAAAATATATGAAAGTTAAATTTTTATCATTACATTATGGAAAATAATGAACTTTATCACAATATTGTAATTTCTTGAGAAGGACCTGTAAATATATTTGTATTCAGTGTTTATGACACTCAGAGAGCATAACAAGCTATATAATTACACTTGTGGTACACTCGCTTCTACTGTTCGCCTGCAACTGCATCACATTTTCGCTTTACCGGATTGTCTATTAAACAAGCAACACCCATCCACTTCCTGCTTCGGTGTTCCTCCGTGACCCCTAGTGTATATAGACCTAACTTTATCACAATATGCTAATTTCTTGAGAAGGACCTGTACACTACCTCCTGACATGCAAGAAATGCCACTACTCAAAATAACCCTAGCATATGCAAAATAAAAATGAAAGAGTAAACCCTAGGTATAGTTAATCAAACACATCCCATCCTGAGTGATAAATTTAATACAACATCACTTTATATCTACTAGAAACTATTCTCAGTAAGGACCTTTCGACTGCATTTCATTTCGACTGTCCTCTCATTTCAAAACAAGCAGTTAATTCCATGTATACAATATCAATGAAAGTACAATCCCAGTTCCGGTTTCAGCACGTCAGTGGAGTGATGCCACTTGGACGAGGCTTCTGCATTTTAGCAAACTTTTCTACATTTTCACATAGGATTCTAATTTTTACCATTGCACATTTTGTTTACTAGTTTTAAACTAACCTTTCTTTCCAAATGCTGCAGGTTTCAAAGGAAAACCGACCTGTTGCAGCAGCAGTGTTGGGTAAAGTAGCTTGTACAGTTACATTCCAGTTAAATGATGAGTTCACAAGTTATGGGAAGTCCCTAATTAAGACAAAATGATCAGGTAAAAGGAGTTCAATCATGGTCACCAGTAAGGTATGAACTCCATTTACCTGATCATTTTGTCTTAATTAGGGACTTCCCATAACTTGTGAACTCAACATTTAACAGGAATGTAACTGAAAAGTAGCTTTACCCAACACCGTGCAGCAGTCTCTTCTGACTGGGAAGGTCATTATGCCGATTCTGGCCTTGCAGCTGCATTCCCTAAAACTTCGCCCAGTTACGCTGGCGGAGCTGGAATCCCATCTTCAGTCCCATCTGAAGGCCTTCCGATCCAGCCGTGGATATTATGGCTGCTCTCGTGGTCCAGACGAAAACAGCAGTTGACGAGGCTCCCTTTTCAGCAGCCTTGGATGGGGTATGGGTAGCTGCTGATGAACATACTTTTTGAAAAAAAAAGTTGTTTTTGTTTTGAAGGATTTGAGCTTGATCTATAGCGATTGTAGTCCTGGAGCACGCAGTTGAACATTTATATTTACGCTGACTGGCCATCAGATTTTTGTTTTACTGCAAAAGTATATGCGCTTCCAGAGTATTGTTTGCATAAAACTTGAATTATAGGGTCTCTATTGCTCAGTCAAGTGTATAACTCTGCCAGGTAGATGAGAGGAACATGGTTGCTGTAATAGTTTTGGGGAAACCATCAACGATTTTACCGTACAGTTGTGCTTATAAGTTTGCATACCCTGGCAGAAATTGTGAAATTTCGACATTGATATTGACAATATGACTTTTTTTGAAAAGAAAATAAATCTGACTATGTAAGGATAGTGATTATATGAAGCCAGCAATTGTTTGGAATAAATAGTGTTAAACATAGTCAGAATGTTAGCAAATTACTGTCTACCCTTAATGAAGCCTGTTTGTTCCTCTGAGATGACTGAAGGAAGTGTTGCCTTTAAGAGCCTAACTAACACTTTGGTGAACACCTTTAAATGAAGGCTGAGGGGCCTGTAAGAGGAGCAGGCTGTGGGATCCTCACCATTCTTAAGCAAAAGAGCTGTAGACGCTTTTGTCAAGGTTGTGGAGAGCACACCACGGTCCAATGACTCATTATACATAGATAAGAGTAAGGGAACCCAACGCAAGTGGAATTTCTTAAAAAATTCAGTTGAGAACCCATCTGGGCCTTGGGCTTAATTGCTACTTTGCATATAATTAATAGACTCAACCACCTCTTCAAGCCTCAGAGGGGAGTCCAGGTCATATGCAATCTCACAAGCAACAACAGGAGTGTCTAATGCCTTCAAGAATTTAGTCATATTAGCAGTGTCAGGTAGGAACTCAGATGTATAAAGTGAAGAATAAAATGTTTTAAATTAGTCATTTATCCCTTCTGGGTCTGAAATTAAACAGTTAAAATGGTATTCAATTAAAGGGATTAAACGTGAAGCAGCACGTCGATTTACTTGGGTGTGCAAACAAGTGGCTCACCTTGTCACCTTGTTTATAGTATGTGGCCCGAGAATTTAAACGTGCAATATGTAATTTTTGGCCGCCAGGGGGCTCTCAATCAAAACAATAGCAAAAGATGTACTTGGATGACGTCGGGAGGTTGCGTGGGATCATGGGTTTTGTTATCGTCGTCAATGACAACCTTCCAATCTAGCATCTCCGGCAGAAAAAATGTTCACCGACAAAGTAATATATTGTTAAAAAATTATAACT
>JACXGM010031161.1:0-13054 GCA_016801145.1 Umbra pygmaea
AATAAGCAATATACACCAAAACCATTTTTTGAACCAGGCTATAAACATGTTAATTTCAGCTGTAAAGTTGGGCATTTTGCCATTGAGGTCTATTGAAATTGCTCCTTTCTGCAGCCAGCCTCAAGTGGACATTCGATGAATTGCAATTTTTTTTACTTCCTTGTTGGCTTCATTTGTCAGCCTCGGAGTTTGCCCCTTGATCCAAAGCAACTTAGTCAGTACACGGATATTCTCCATGGAGCTTAGGGTGAAGTGCCATGCCCAAGAACACAATGACAGCAAACTTCCAACTAGTTGCCAACTACTCCTTAACCGCTGAGCAATCTGACATTTCACACTGGAGAGTCTAAAATTAGACTTGTTTTATCAATTACATTAACTTAAACCATGTTACAAATGTTTCCTGACATGATCTGTCCTGTCCACAGCTGAAGATGTTCTTTGAGGAGCATCTCCACCTAGATGATGAGATCCGCTACATCCTAGATGGCAGTGCCTACTTTGATGTGAGGGATAGCGAGGACCGCTGGATCCGCATCTCTATGGCTAAGGGGGACATGATCACTCTGCCTGCTGGCATCTACCACAGATTCACCCTGACTGAGACTGTAAGGCTCCCTTTCTCATTTGGAACTCCCATGGCCTAATCAGCGTCCATAACCAGGGAGGAGTGCTGCCCAATGTTAGACTCCTAGCAAGGACATCAATTAGACTTATGACCTACCTCACAATCCTTCATTACAGATTCTATTTTGATGTCATTCATTTTATATATTACAGGTCTAATGTTGAGCTTGTTTTCTAAACAAATAAGCTGTGCATAATCTGTTTAAATAAACTGGAACAATGATTCTCAAACCAGACCACCAGACGTGTAACATTTTAGCTGCAGTCCTGAACTAGTACACCAGATTCACTAATCACAGACAAGTTGAATGAGGTGTGCTAGCTCAAGGGTAGTTCAAATAAAATAGACTGGCTCGTGGATCTGGCTCGTGGTTCTTCAGGAGAGGTTTGAGAAACACTGAGTGACCTATATAAATAGGATATTTTGCTTTATACTCCAAAAAAATTGATTTTAAATAATTTTACTGAGGTTAAGTACTTGAGGGTATTTTGTCATCTTGTGATGGTCGAATAACTTTACCTCTAGCGGCACAATATGACTGCCCCTGGCCGTCCCTCTTAATCATGACTCTGGTTCAGGACAAACCAACAAAATAGAACAAGAGTCCTACTCCATTATCCCTAGATTTGGTATTAGTTCCCCAAATGTGTTGCCCTGAAACCAGGGGTCTGTATGTAAAATGTGTACACAGTATGTACACAAATACCTTCAAAAGCTTAATTTATCTATACTTTAACCTCAAGTAATTTCTGTTTGTAACCAGACTGAATGTCCATAACAAATGTAGGATAATTCTGTTTTACAAAAATTGATTGTTTTTCTCCACATCATCCATGTTGCAGAACTACACAAAAGCCATGAGACTGTTCGTAGGGGAGCCTGTATGGAAAGCCTACAATCGTCCAGCAGATGAATTTGAAATTAGAAAGCGGTATTTGAAGTCACTCCCGGTCACAGGTGGTATTGAATAGATGCACATGTAACTTTGCCTAATATAATTGTACAATCAATATGCTCAACCAATCCTTCTGAGTCACTGCTTTTTGAATTAATGACTTATGTTTTATGACACATGCCTTTGTTATCTAGTATTTAAGGCCATGATATGCCTGCATTGTAGGAAAGTATTAATTTGATATCACTGTATATTACTCTAGTTTTTATTTACATTACTGTAGATTTGTCACATTCAGATCTTAACACTTATTATCCAAATTGATCACAATAAAAACAATGCATTTCTCAATAATAAAAATAAAATGCTAACAAAAGATATTATTGGATAAACGGGATTCCTTTTTTCATAGCCGATGCAATACAGTGCATTTACAAACAAAATAAAACTGACATATTAGAATAATAATTGAATATAATCATTTGTACAATTCCTATTTCGTGTGTGTGTGTGTGTGTGTGTGTGTGTGTGTGTGTGTGTGTGTGTGTGTGTGTGTGCGCGCGTACATACTGTACATACACAGCTTTAAGTTATTACAAATCTATTTTACATTCCTTTTGTTGAGGGGTGAGTATCCAGCGTAAAGCCAATTTTTCACACTCTATTCAAAAGTTACAGAATAGTTTTTACCATTATAGGTTTTACAGTTCACACTAAAAAGATCTTGGTAAACTCTTTTAGGCTGATGTACTGCTGTTAAAGTTGCACTTGAGAATCTTTGCATAAACCCATCCAGTATTTATAAAGTGGTCATGATGCAAAACATGTCATTGTCATGTGTACAATATCATGCAGCTGTGTACGCCATCCATTACTTATGTCACAACCCATCCATTACAATGTTACAAATGTATTGTGCTTAATGTCCTTCAGTGCGTCTTCAATCAAACAGGAATGCAAGATGTCTGCCTCATCTAAAAACATAGTACTGTATGTATTTACATACATACCAGCACTCAGGTGATATTAGTCCGGCACAGTGATTATGTTGGTGGGGGGAGTGGTTTTGTGCCTACTCTAGAGTCCAGGCACGATAATGCCCAATTTGTTTAGTGTTACGACACCGAAAACTAGGCCATTACAGTCCTGACAGCCCTCGGTGTCCTCAGTTTTGTGCCAATCTTAATCGTGATGTGCAAAATGGACCCAACCCTATCGGCTCCCTTCACACTAGTTTGAGGCACTGTGTGTTGAAGCTGTCTCCCTCTCGGCAAGCCACCGACTCCAGCAGGGCCTGCTTCTTCTGAGTGGAGCGAGACGACTCCAGCTCGTACATGGTGGTGAGGTTAAAGAGGACACTCTCGTGGAGGTAGAGAGCAGGGTCCTGCTGCACCAGGCCCTCCAGCTGTCTCAGGGACTCCTTCAGACGGCCCAGGTACAGCAGGCACACAGCCGCGTTGTTATTTGCCTGTAGGGGTAGGCAACAGAGGGGAAAAGAAGCCTTTAGAAGAGTGTCCAGCGGTGGTTTTTACTAAACTACCTCAATATCTGATTGGCTGACATGTAAACAGTAGCCAGCAGCATAGAGCCCTGTATTGCAGTGCTGGTTTGCTTCTAAAGCTAAGCAGGGTCGGGCCTAGTTAAGTCCTGGGATGGGAGATCAGTGCTGCTGGAAGTGGTGTTGGAGGGTCAGTAGGGGCCAATCTTCCCTCTGATCTAAAGATCATTCCCAATGCCCCAGGGCTGTGATGGGGACATCTGCCCTGCGTAGGGTGCCATCTTTCGGATGGGATGTTATACGGGTATCCTGATTCTCTGTGGTCACTAAAGATCCCATGGCACTATTCATAAGATTAGGGGTGTAAACCCCAGTGTCCTGGACACATTTCTAATCTGGCCCTCATACCATCATGGCAACCTAATCATCTATATCTCTCAATTGGCTCATTCACCCCCCCCCCCCCACTTCTCCTCAGGCCGTTGCTGCAAATGAGAAAGTGTTCTCAGTCAACTTGCCTGGTAAAACAGCTGAGAAATCTTTGCATTAAGCTGGTATGAAAGGCAAAATCAGAACACTATATAAACACTATGATTGCTATGGGAATCCTAATATATTTTGGAAAGTATTTAAATCCCTGAAGAATAGTTCTTCCACCTCATTACCAAAACAGTTGGTGCTGGATGCCAGGGCTGTTACAGATGAAAATGCAATTGTTGATGCGTTCAATCACCACGTTATTGATGCTGGCTCTCTATTTCAAAGAACTTCCATTGCAAACATTATGATGTCCTTGATGCTTTAATATTAAAAAAACAACAGGGGCTAAAAAACCTGACCCAGGTCTGCTAGTTTGTGCTGCACCTCTCTCGAGCCCTAAACATATTTTTAATCTGATATTAACTACTGGGTTTATTCCAAAGGTTTGGAAAACTGCACACATGTTGCCTCTGCACAAAGGTGGAGACACAAGTGACCTTTATTGTCAAATTTAGAAATTATCCTGTTTAGCTAAATAATTGGGGTCTTTGGTAGTATAGGAGAAATTCCTTACTACAGAGTGATAATAGATAAAAATGTATAGAAAAGTAGACATAGCTTTGAGAAAAATGCAAAAAAATGTAGCAGTAATGAGGAGAAAAGAATCCTGCTCATTGCATTGAGATTCCTGTATAAGCAATGCAGAACCTCTGTTCAATGAGCAGCATTTAGCCAGGATCAACTTACTAAATCATATTAGATGTCTAGACGTCCTTGTTATGTTCCTATAAGATGTTACCCTACCTGTTTAGTGTCTTTTGGAAGCTTTAGACCAGGTGGAAACTATATATAGTGAGACCAAATATTCTGAGATTGTGGAAAATTATTTATGTAACTATGAAGAAATTGGTTCTCTGTAAAATGTAGATAAGTTCCTTAGGAGGAAGTGTTGATTTAAATAGAGAATGCAGGAATGTGGCCGACAGGTGTAATTTAATTAAGAAAGCAGGACATCTTTTGAAATCTAATGTCCTAGCCTAGGCCAAATGGTGAACAACACATCCAGGTGTTGTCTGAGGCCTTGTCTTAGTAGGAGGTGAGGACGAGAGATTAACTAGTGGTGGAACGGTACGTGTATTCGTATTGAACCTTAATGAGGCATAGTTCCTTCTATGGGTGTACTCGTCAAATTGAACCGAAACGGTACAGGCATCATGGTTCGGTGCATGAATTTACACTGAGACAAATTAATGAATGTAATGCGGAACTACTGTTAGATATGCCGGTTCTTTAGGGACACCTAATCTATATCCCAGCCTTAGCTCTGAAGCTAGTAGTCAAGCTCTGCCTATGTATGCAGTTTTTTTGTCAGGTAGACGGTCCAGTGAGTATGGCGAGTGGTGGCGACCCATAATAGTTAGAGGACCCGCCGTCCTCTTTAAGATCATAGGATTGGGTGAACTTCAGTTTCCCAGTCAGTTACAGTAGTAGCCTACAGGCGAGAGAGCGGTGGATATGACGAGTTCTGTGTGTCGGCGTTGCTCAGCAGTTGTTGGGTATGTGAGTGGAAATACATCTACTGTAACATGCTAACAGATATCCGACGCCATCACCCAGATGTGCTAGCTCAGGGGAGAGACTGACACTAGGTGGTACAGCCTGAGACATGCACAATAACAAATTGCGTTCTGAATTTTTGCTTTGCTTTTCCCTCCATTGTACCGAACTGTCTAAACCGAAATATGAAGCAAACCATTCCACCTCTAAGATTAACATATAACCGGTGCATTTGTTGTTTCAGCCATTGGTAGATTTGAATGGGCCAGTAGGAAAACCAGTATTGAGTTCTGTCGATGATGTCATTTTCTCTATAAGTTGTGTGCGGTCCTTTGTTCGGGAGCTTGATCATGATGAAACTCGGCTTTAAGAATAATTAAAATCTTTTGCTCCTTCTACAATTTCTCCGGACTGATGAATTCATTATTTCATAACTAAAATGCATTAAGATACACAACAGTAGTTGCACAGTTGCATGCTTTTTTAGGTGAAAATTACATCCTGAATTAATATCAATCTGGCTTTAGACCCGAGCACAGCAATATCACAGCTACTACATTAGTTATTAATGATATTGCTAAAATACTGAATGACAAATCACATTGTGTGGCTCTACTTGTTGAACTGTAGAAGGCTTTTGATACAGTAAATCATTCTATTCTAAAGAAATTTGATCAAAATTGGTTTCAGTTACAGAAACAAAGTGTGCCTGTCTCATAAGCATGTAATTGTAAACACTACCGTCATGTCTGTTGGACTATGCTGATGTACTGTTTGGTATATGTATGCTTTAGCATCAGTTCTGAAACCCCTTGATACAGTTTCGTGATGCAGCTCTGCGTTATATTACTGGTGCAGATTTCTGCACTCATCGTCTTTTGGAAGCTGCAGTTGGCTGGGATTCCCTGGTCTCCAGAAGGGCCAGACTTTGGATTACATTTTTATATGAGGCCATAATGCAAAAATTGGAGTCTATCTTAAAAAAACTGGAAAATCAGTGGTTGTCTAACACGCTCACAACACTGGTTAATGTTCTACATACCTCGGTTTCATTCAGAGTTGGGTATAACAGCATTTTCCTACCATGCCCCTCAGTCTTGGAACACTTTGCATTAGGGTTAATGTCTTAAATCTATGCCGAATTAGCTATTTTCAGTTTATTACAATTGCAAATTGTGTTTGATTTTAATTGTATTTTATTGTAATTTCTCTCCACAGGGCTCAGCTGGAAAAGAGACCATTGGTTTCAGACAGAATGGATCGTATATCTACATAAAAGGGTGAATATAGAAAGGTGTTGTTAGCCTGACTGTAGATGAGAGGAAGGAGAGGAGAAAGATATTGGCGAGAGAGACGAGGGACCTGAGGCTGGGGGAGAATGGGGGAAGGGGTGTTAGTCACCTACAGAAAAGAGGAAGGAGGAAAAACAGCCCTGCCAAGGAGAGGGAAGAAGTGTTATTTGTCTTGGGAGTGAGAAAGGGAGACCTTGTAATGCATTAGGAGCGAGGGAGAGGAAAGACCATGCTGCCAACCGTGGGGTCTAGAGTTTGTTCAATCATCTACAGTTTGTACGACTCACCAGGAAATATGAATTTGGAAATGTATGATTGTTAATCAAGTGTAGCTTTTTCTAAGTTGTTTTAGGTTACTTGATCACCTACCACAGGGTTTTTAGGGTCGACCTTCAGGACCTCTGAGAATGAAGAGTGGGCCTCAGAGTAATTGTTCTGGCTGAGGTACACAAAGGCTCTGTAACACACACACACGCACACATCAGCCACCTGACAGAAATTCACTGCAATTTTAATCAACACTATAAAATGGCACCATTTAGTTTCCTAGCCAACCATCGCTATGTGGTAAATATAGCTTTGACCCTGTGCCATATAAAACACTAGAATTTACAGAAGCCTGACAATGAGAGATAAATGGATCCCTGAAACATTTTCATTGTGCTTCACACACCTGTTCATCAAAACGCATGTGTCTATAGGCCCGCTTCCTCTCTCCAGACAGGCTTTCTCAACATCAAGGAAGTACTTGTCTGCTGTTTTAATGTCTCCAATCTGGTGGGGGAAAAAACCCAATGAAAACAAAAACACACTGTCAATATACGGAGAAAAAGTGTTTTTATTTTTGAGAAAGCTGTGTATGTACAGCAGGGGCAGACTGAATGTTTGAGTCTATATAGGAGTATGTGTTAGTCCACCTGCAGAAATATGCGTCCTATTCCACTCAGCAACTGCACCTTCTGCTGTGGCTCGTACTGGATGATGGACTGGTATATATCCACGGCCAGAACATAGTCCTGGAGAGAGTGATGACACAGAGAGTGGATGAATTGTATTGCCCATTAACAGGGTGAGGTGTCCCTGGTCAGTGTGCCCTAGCCATGGCTGTAGCTGAACACACATTGCTCAGGAGCCGACTGAACTGCCAAACGGAGCCCCGCTGTCATGAAGCTGGCACTGTAATGGAGGTTGAGCAGGTGAAGTGCGCGTCTTGGTTTGTCGGCACTTGGGTCCTCAGAAGTAGTGAGGACAGTAAATGTGTCGTCTTGCCAGTCAGCCTTCATGAGGAAACGATACACTTTAAGGTTAGGGTTTTAGGTAGACTTCAGGGAAATTGGGTAATGTTCAGTAAGTTTTTTCATCCTCACAAGTATAGAAAAACAAAACTGTGCGTACATCCATGTTATGAGCAGCAGGTGGCACTGTGGCTCTCCATTGTTCCCAGGACAGAACCTATTCTTCCCACTTTCCCTCACTCTCTACATTTCCCCATCTCTCACTAAGAAAATCATCCAGTTAGGGACATCCTATGGGATATCACTGGGAAACTTGTGGTCCAACACCATACATCCACACGCTAACACGAACCACAATGACAACAATCATTAGGAAAGAAAACAAACAACAGTTGGACTGTATTCTCTAGAGATGTAAATAAAACAGAAAAATAATGAATACTATTTATTAATGTGGGTGTGTCTTCTGACACTCTCTTCTACTTCAAATCCAGTACATGCAAGTCCGATTTTCAATGAAATAACTGTTGCATAACAGCTTTTTTTGTTTCACCGAATCTTCATTTAATAAAGATTGTGGGTGATTAATGGTATATCCTTTAGTTAGTATCCGCCTCGCTGTTCCACTGTTTCGCCTGTGTCTAGACAGAGGGCAGGAGGAAGGGAAGGCAGAATAACTTAACCAGACATAAAAACCATCTCTCCTTATATAATACCACACACACACACCTGGAAAGACCTCTCCTAGCACACTTCTCCACCCACCCACTCAGTGCACCAAAGCAAAGCCACTAAAACCTAATCAGCCTTATTAACTATTGTGTGGGCATCCATTACTCCAGGCAATTTCCTCTGCCACTTTTCTGACAGCCAGAGGTGGCCTAGTTCCTTCTGCTACCTCATTGACAGCCAGAGGTGGGTTAGTTCCTTCTGCTACCTCACTGACAGCCAGAGGTGGGTTAGTTCCTTCTGCTACCTCACTGACAGCCAGAGGTGGGTTAGTTCCTTCTGCTACCTCATTGACAGCCAGAGGTGGGTTAGTTCCTTCTGCTACCTCATTGACAGCCAGAGGTGGGTTAGTTCCTTCTGCTACCTCATTGACAGCCAGAGGTGGCCTAGTTCCTTCTGCTACCTCATTGACAGCCAGAGGTGGCCTAGTTCCTTCTGCTACCTCATTGACAGCCAGAGGTGGGTTAGTTCCTTCTGCTACCTCATTGACAGCCAGAGGTGGGTTAGTTCCTTCTGCTACCTCATTGACAGCCAGAGGTGGGCTAGTTCCTTCTGCTACCTCATTGACAGCCAGAGGTGGGTTAGTTCCTTCTGCTACCTCATTGACAGCCAGAGGTGGGTTAGTTCCTTCTCGTAACCCATTGAAAGCTAGATGTGGCCTAGTTCCTTCTGCTAACTCATTGACAGCCAGAGGTGGGATAGTTCCTTCTGCTAACTCATTGACAGCCAGAGGTTGGTTAGTTCCTTCTGCTACTTTCTTCACAGTGATAGATTTGCTAGTTCTCTCTGCTGGCTTCCTGGCAGCATTAGACAGACTAGTTTCCTTTGTTTGCTTACTGACAGGAATAGACTGTTCCACTGAATGACATTGGAAAATTTCAATGAATCATGACCAAATGAACAATGATGAAGATATGGTATTTACGAGAGGATATTACTGGATTAGCAGTTTTTCAGGATTAAGTGTGTATTAATGGGAATTTGCCTAAAAGGAAATTGTTAATAAATTGTTGAAAGTGAGCATGTTGTAGTGAGTGTTAAATTAAGGGCCAGTTTTATCCAGGACTGTCTCATTGGCATAAAAGTGGATGAGGTAATTAGCAGCAAGAACAGTGTTATCAATATTACCGAAGAATATGATTGTTCCTAGAATCAAACCTTGAGGAACTACCATAGATGCAGTCATAGGTGTAGACAGTGGGCTCTCAGATTGGACATATTGTTCACAGTTAAAACTTGTTTATTTCGTCTGGAATCCTTAGGTTGCTGAGTCTATTAGTACAATAAAATGCTTAAGTCACAGGCTTTTGTCAGACAAAATATGACTTGTCATCTAAACCAGATTTGATGTTGTTTAGAACCTGTAGTTTTGCTGTTCCCTCTGACCCCTGACTACACTGCCGAGCTAGATTCAAAATGTTAAATGCATGTTGATCAGACATTCAAAAGCCATACATGCATGACAACAATTAGACATGCCTAGAACAGTTTGGCACTTGTTGCCCTCTTTGAAAAGAAGAATGTTTTTTAGGGAATAGGGGCTAACATAATAATAATTTGTGGAGGGCAGATCCTGAAAAACAGGTCTAAATCACCCCAGTCGATATATCAGTCCACAGATTTTTTGTCGAGACAATTTAATGCATGGCCAGCCCCAATTAAGCAAATGTTCATTTTACTGGCACTCCATAGACATATACAAGTACTGTAATAATTTATTTTTTAGGTGTTCCTTTTTGTTATTGAGTACAGAAAACTGCAATGTTGTTCCTGACAATCACATTAGTGACACTGAGTAGCATTAGTCATAGAATTGGGGTTGAAGCTATAATTTGGATTATATTTAAAGCGTCTAGTTGGAACTGATCCTAGTTTGGTATGAAATGGAGATGTTCCCTGATAATTAAGTGTTTACAAGCAATAACTCAAATTGCATTTCAGGTTCTCCATCCAATAGATGGTCATCCGTCTTGTCTTGGATGTAATGGAATATATGATACCCCATAATTTACAACTTTGTGGCAGCTTTCCAAAGCCAATATTCTGAGATGGCTAGACTGTCAGGTCTAGACATGTATCCTTATGCTTTTAAAACCTGCACTGTCACTTTTTCAAAAACAAAACAAAAAAATACAGGACAAGTAAACGGTAGGAACTAGCATATTGGATCCAGGGGTTGAAAACAAAAACTTAAATAACACAAAATACAGACAATAGTAGAATAGCAAAATCGACATTTTACAATATCTAATTAGCAACAAATGCATATTATGGAAAAAATAGAAATGTGTATTTTCAGAAATTGGTTATATTGTCCCTGTATTGTATGATGATGATTTTGCTATGGAAAGCACGGTTCATCTTTTTGTACCATGGAAGAAAGTGGTCATTCAGAAAATCAATATACTTTGTATATAGTGTATTGTGTATAGTATATACATTTTCACACCTTCAGGATTGCACGGCACTCATCAGTAAACAAGACTGTTTGAAAATTTGTCTTTTCTGGGCCCACTGCAACAGTTTCTGTTTGTGAGCATTGGTAAGGGGTGGCCGAATAGTAGGTTTATGCACAAATGCAAGCCTCTGGGTGATCCTACATCTTGAGGTTCGCGGGACTCCAGAGGCACCAGATGCTTCAAATACCTGTTTGCTGCTTTGTAATGGCATTTTAGCAGCTGCTCTCTTGATCCGATGAATGTGTCTGGCGGTAACCTTCCTCATTATGCCATTATCTGCACAAACCCATCTGTGTTCTGAATCAGCCACAAATCTCTTCACAGTACGGTGATCACGCTTAAGTTTTCATGAAATTTCTAATGTTTTCATACCTTTTCCAAGGCATTGCACTATTTGATGCTTTTCTCGCAAGACAGAGAGATCCTTTTTCTTTCCCATATTGCTTGAAACCTGTGGGCTGCTTAATAATGTGGAAGATCCTTCTAGTTTTCCTTTTATTGGGCTCACCTTGCAAATGAATTATCACAGGTGTCTGAGATTTCTGTGATCCAAAGAGCCCGGAGAAACAATACCATCCACAATATATACACAAAATATTTTTTTTAATCTACGTAAGAATTCGGGCCAACAGGACAAAATGGAACGTTACATAGTGCAGATTTAACTCAAATTTAGTCATTAGGAGACTACGGACGTTATGCATAAATCTGAATTCCCTCCATTAATTTTTTAACTGCCATACTTGTGCATCAGTGGCCATCTGTGACTGTTTTTTGAGGGGATGTGTAAAGCATGTGTGTCACTAAATGTGTAAACGTGTGTCAGTAAAATCAGAGCACAATGGGCAGCTCTCCCTACACGCACTGACTGTTACTTCCTCCCCAGCCCAAACACAGAAACACACAGTGTACACACCTTCATCATGAGCAGACAGTTGGCCATAGAGTACAAGACCCGACTCAAACGTGATCTCCACAGCTGAAGAGATGCTGTAACAGAGGAACACACTGCTGGTTTCAGTTTCTACACGTGCAGGTTAAAGACTTTCTAGCTACTTTATGGCAAATCTACACATTTTCCATAAGTAAACATTCATTCCCCAAACTTTCATCCTGAGAGATTTTTGTTTGTTTGTGATTTTTCCAGATTTTCCTCCCTTCCCAATTCCCTCTCTAATCCTGCCTTGTCGGCAGCTCAGCAACGCCTTGTACAGATCTGTGGAATGATGAGGGGCGTGAGTCGCTGATTCTTTTTGCACTATTCACCCAACACGGAAGCTTTTAGTTGGATCATGCATGAGATGATATTGTCACAGACTATACTGGAAACCCCCGGGGAAAGTTAGAGAACCCATGGTCAGGTTGGAACCCATGACCATCGTGACGTAGACTGTCGTGCAATGCAGCGACGTAGCCGACTACGCCATGCGGACCCCCCCCAGAGAAACATTTTAACATAATTACACTGCTTTCAAAAACAATATAATAACATTACACTGTATTGTTTTGCACACCAAACATATTTCATAAATCCCTTGTTGCTTGAATGTTTTTAATTGTTTTTTTTAGCAACAGTACTTACAGATCAAGGCAACATTTTAGCAACTTTCCTACAGATCAAGGCATTTGTTCTCCTGCAGTACCTCTGCAGACCCAGGTTTGGGAACACTTCTACTATGGTACAGCCCCCACCCCCACTTATCCACACTGAAGTACACTGGTATTCCGATCACCTTCCACACCATAAATTATTTGTCAGGGAGAAGCACTGTGACACATTCTTCCTCACTCACACTCTCTCTCCTCAGGCTAATTTGTGCAGGCTGTCAGGGGGCCTGTTTGCACACATTTGCAGTGTGTGTGTGTGTGTGTGTAAAACCTGTCTGTGTCTTGAGTTGACACAGAGCTGTCACCCATTGGGGTTGACTGAGATGCACACATTGAGTTTGTAGGAGGACAGAGAGAGAACCTGGTTTCAGGTGCAGCTAATATATCAGAAACCAGGAACAAGGACAACACTGTACTGTATATATAAACTGTCCATGGCTTTAGTCTCATGGTGCAGGACACAAGGGGGCGTGACTCAGTGCTTTACTATACCCTGTCATTCTCATGGTGCAGGACACAAGGGGGCGTGACACAGAGCTTTACTATACCCTGTCATTCTCATGGTGCAGGACACAAGGGGGCGTGACTCAGCGCTTTACTATACCCTGTCATTCTCATGGTGCAGGACACAAGGGGCGTGACACAGAGCTTTACTATACCCTGTCATTCTCAT
>JACXGM010031162.1:0-13049 GCA_016801145.1 Umbra pygmaea
TAATTTTGCCCCTGCTCTGCCCTGAGTGCAGTGTTTTGCATTTATCTCTGTAGTGTGTAATGACTGCTGTGTAGTGTTTATGCATTAGCTGGATGTGTGTGTTATCTGAAAACAGTGTTTGGTTTTGGGTGAAGATAACATAGTTCTGAAGCAATTGTTTGATATAGCAAGACAAGTCAAAGGTTTTGACAGTGTAGCTCAAGTTTGATGGTTTGCGTTTAAGGATTTGAGAAAGTGAGAGAAACATTCAAAAAACGTGTTTTAGCAATTCAGAAATACTGTAATATAATGATAAATGAAGTGTGGCTGGTTGCTATGGTAACTAATGTCAGTGTTTCTTTTGTTTGAAGAAGTTCTTTTTGGTCTGACCCTAGAAGTAATGCTGGTGCTACTCAGCAAAAGTAGTAATAATAGTGGTCCTGCTGGTGTTGGTGCTGGTGGATGTCCTGCTGGTGCTGGTGTTCATGCTGTTCAGAAGTATTGCACAATAGTAGGAGGGTATTGCACAATCATTTTAAAACTTAAAAAAACTTAAATACTTCAGAAAGTGTAACAGATATAAAACATCTGAATAGAAGCAACCTGGTCAGTTTACATACTGAACATTGTCAAAGTTGAAACCTAAAAACTGTGGGAGGAGTAGGCGGCAGAACGATAATAAGTAAGCATTAACACACGACAGACTGTGCGTTGCACAGTCTGGAGTTAGTTAATGCGCTTATAAAACGGTTGCCAAAATTTTATTTGTGAAAATTAATGTTTAAATTAGTATTTTAAGCGAAAGAAAATGGTCACGAGGCGTGCGGTTATCGTGAAACATTAACGTACTTCCCACCACTCCTTTTACTGTTGCCATGTTATTACGCCACAAATCAAGTATAGTTCCTACAAAACTGATAATTTAGATCGTTTATAACAAGGTCTGAACACGTATGTACAGTTTTTAGTTCAATTTAAATGGCGTTCGTTAGCCAGTTTGCTTTTTATGCTATTCAAATGTTTAGGTGATACAGACCTTACTGTCAACAGCAATCAGCCTGCAATAGCTACTGTACTGACAACACTATAGTTAACGCAGTCAAGCCAACATCTGTGCAGTTTTGCATTGCAAGCGCATTTCTTTGAATTTTGTTTCTGGACATTTATATACCATCAAAAGCCACATTGTGCAATCTTGTCTGGAAATGAAACGTTATGAAAACGGACTTCCATGTTTTATGCAGGTGCTGTCATTAACAGGCTATAATTAATAAAACTATTAGTTAGTATTCGTTCCCGGTTATTAAAATACTAAAGTATTTTACTAACTGGTGTACTGCAGTTACGTTGTAGTCTTAAGTATTTGACCAACTGGTAGCCTATATTTTATGAGGTGTCAAGGATTATTAACTGTCTGTGCATAAAAGTGTTATACTACTCTGCGGCCTGAAGTAGATGGTTGTTTTTCAATTTGGATTTTATGAGTTAAGAGAGAAAAACTGCGAGGGTAATATCTGTTCCATTCCATAGAATATCATCTTTTCCAAAGAACAACCTGATGGTAATATCGATTTTTTTAAACATCATAAATATATCTTCCAGTGGCCCCTGAATAGATTGGCATAGTTTGGGCAAAATCAGCACCAATCGCCGTAATCGTGAAAAAGCCTAAAATAATTAATTAAGCATGTGAATAGCTATAGGTAAATGCGAAAACTAATTTCTACTAGTTAATAAAATGTTTACTTATGTTTTTGTCTGCATATGTGGTTTAAACTCCATTCTGTACATTACCTTGGAAAAATTAACTCATTGCGACATCCACTATAAGGTTTGCACAGAACATATTTCAGCCTATAAACTGTTCACTTGACACAGTCGTCCGTTGTCAAATTGCGGGATTCATTGCAGTCGCATTGCACTTGAACATAATAGTGTAACGCTAGTTAAAGTCAGCGTTAACTATGAACTCGTAGGTAATACATACAAACACTTTCAGGGCGTGGATAGGAGTAAGAGCACAGAGACAGCTGCACTTGGGTTACTTAGTACTTTGTTTTATTCTCATTTTCATTTTTCGACAACTCATTAATCACCCAACATGCTTCCTCCTCACCACATCATATCCCTCTGCCAACCTAACGGTTACTACATCACAGGCAGGGTACAAAATGATAAGATAGCGCCCTTTTTTAATTCAAGGAACATAATGCACTATGAAGCTGCAATTAATGGAACTACGTGACTTCTTTTAATACCTCTAAAACCCATAATCTGTTAACTAAATAGTCAAAAAATAAATCTCATTTTACAATAGCGTTCGTCATCAGAAAAATGCAGTTAATTTAATTTGCACTATTTTTACAAATAATGTAATAGCACACAAAATGTTATTAATATTAGGATGATTTCAACGACAGAGGGATAGAGATCATTTAATTAGCTAACAACGTGTAGGAAAACAATTGTAGGCTATTTGCCTCAACAATTTACAGAAAATATATATAAAACATAGGCAGAACAATAATTTCAGGGAACTTGTAAGTCTTATTCAAATAACCATTCATAGAGAAGTAGCCTATCTTAATTTCGCCGGTAGAACGGGTAGTCTATCGTAATTCCTCTTTTTTTATAATAAAGATGTCAGCTGAAGGCTATTTCTTGATATTTTAAAATATGAAGAAAGGCATCTAGCATATTTGAAAATAGGCTCGCGCGTTTGCAATTTAGATCAAGAATATTCACCTTTTCCACGTTGAAAACGGATGGGAATGCAATAAGTGGGTCAACAACAATTAACTAAATGAAAATGTGAGTAAACTCTATTTCACCAGTAAAACAGGTGCTAATGGCATTAACGTGTGTTTACCGTCTACAACCCTGGGTGGAATGTTAGTTTAACCTGCTGCAATCCATATAGAGCAAACACAGTTTTTCCCATGTACTCAATCAAATTAACCCTCTAAGCAACTGAGGTTGAAAAGACGTTGAAAATATGTCTTTGTTGTTGAAAAGACGTTGAATAGACGCTGAAAAGATGTCTTTCAAAATATTGTGCTCAGTGGGAATGAGATGGATTGGCTTGACACTGGAAAAACAGCATCGTCCGGACAAATTTTCACTTCGGTAATGCCCACTACATGTTATGAAATGCATTATTATAATACACATGTTTGAATATATGCTGAAAATGAATAATTAACAATTTTGGTCCCAGTTTTTTTTTGTTGAACGTATTAAATAACAGTAAAATATAAAAAATATATAATATTGTAACACTGTGGTATGACTTTTGGGGGGAGGGGCAGGAGGAGGGAGATATGATATTGTATTCATCAGTGGCCTGATGCCACACTCTCTCAGACAGCAGGTATGTCTCAGCAACCCCGGGTCCTGGAAAGGAGCATTGGAGCATGCCCAGAAAGTGGAGCACATTCTGGGGGAAGGAATGGAGCCCCAACGTCGCCAAGTTGCCAAATCGACCCCAAGAGCTCCAAAGCACACAACCTCCCAGCAGTACCCCCACAACCTGCTTAGAGCGGATCCCACCGGACAACGAGCAGACGTTGCAGGAAAATGGGACAGGAGTGGTGTAGGGGAAAATATTGCCGTCCCCAATGTAGTACTGTTCCCACCCACATCGGCTCTGAATAATTGTGTCCTAGGCATTAGTACTCTGGCTCAGCAGAACAGGAGGAGTGCAGTCTCCTAGTAGGAGGGAAATTTATTAATGCACTGGTAGAGACAGGTTCCACAGTCCACATCATCCGGCCTGACCTTTTTGGGGAGGAGCAAACACTGCTCCCAGCGACCCTCCCCTTGATAACAGTTACAGGGTACACGGCTGCTATGTTAGGGCGTAGCAGTGTCAACATTGGAGTTGGGGCCCAGACCTTTCCACACCTGGCCTGAGTAGCCAGAATTCCTGAAACGTGCCGGTTGGGGATATACTTTTTGAGGACTACTGGATGTGTTTTAGATTTAGTATGGAACATAGTGACATTAGGAAATAACCTCTGTCCACTAGTGTGTCTTAGGTCCTGTGCAAAAGGGAAAGCTGAACCCAGTGATGTGGATGACCCTAGTCTGACTGCCCACACACCTGTTGAACCACCAGAGCAAAAGGATGACTTACAAGCCATGAGAGATGCAAGTACAGTGCCTTGCGAAAGTAAAGTCGAACATTTCGACCTTTTGCCACATTTCAGGCTTCAAACAAAGATATAAAACTGTAATTTTTTGTGAAGAAGCAACAACAAGTGGGACACAATCATGAAGTGTAATGAAATTTATTGGATATTTCAAACATTTTAACAAATAAAAAACTGACAAATTGGGTGAGCAAAATGATTCAGCCCCTTTACATTCAGTGTAGCAAACTCTCTCCAGAAGTTCAGTGAGGATCTCTGAATGATCCGATGTTGACCTAAATGACTAATGATGATAAATAGAATCCCCCTGTGTGTAATCAAGTCTCCGTATAAATGCACCTGCTCTGTGATAGTCTCAGAGGTCCATTGAAAGCACAGAGAGCATCATGGAGAACAAGAAACCTACCAGGCAGGTCCGAGATACTGTTGTGGAGAAGTTTAAAGCCGGATTTGGATACAGAAAGAATTCCCAAGCTTTAAACATCCCAAGGAGTACTGTGCAAGCGATAATATTGAAATGGAAGGAGTCTCAGACCACTGCAAATCTACCAAGACTCGGCCATCCCTCTAAACTTTCAGCTCATACAAGGAGAAGACTGATCAGAGATCAGAGGCCCATGATCACTCTGGATGAACTGCAGAGATCTACAGCTGAGGTGGGCGAGTCTGTCCATAGAACAACAATCAGTCGTATACTGCACAAATCTGGCCTTTATGGAAGAGTGGCAAGAAGAAAGCCATTTCTGAAAGATATCCATAAAGTGTCATTTAAAGTTTGCCACAAGCCACCTGGGAGACACACCAAACATGTGGAAGAAGGTGCTCTGGTCAGATGAAACCAAAATCAAACGTTTTGGCAACAATGCAAAACGTTATGTTTGCCGTAAAAGCAACACAGCTCATCACCCTGAACACACCATCCCCACTGTCAAACATGGTGGTGGCAGCATCATGGTTTGGGCCAGCTTTTCTTCAGCAGGGACAAGGAAGATGGCTAAAATTGATGGGAAGATGGATGGAGCCAAATACAGGACCATTCTGGAAGAAAACCTGATGGAGTCTGCAAAAGACCTGAGACTGGGACGGAGATTTGTCTTTCAACAAGACAATGATCCAAAACATAAAGCAAAATCTACAATGGAATGGTTCACAATTAAACATATCCAGGTGTTAGAATAGTCAAGTCAAAGTCCAGACCTGAATCCAATCGAGAATCTGTGGAAAGAACTGAAAACTGCTGTTCACAAATGCTCTCCATCCAACCTCACTGAGCTCAAGCTGTTTTGCAAGGAGGAATGGGCAAATATTTCAGTCTCTCGATGTGCAAAACTGATAGAGACATACCACAAGCAACTTACAGCTGTAATTGCAGCAAAAGGTGGCGCTACAAAGTATTAACTTAGAATATTTTTGCACGCCCAATTTTTCAGTTTTTTTTGTTAATAAAGTTTGAAATACCCAATAAATTTCGTTCCACTTCATGATTGTGTCCCACTTGTTGTTGACTCTTCACAAAAAATTACAGTTTCATATCTTTATGTTTGAAGCCTGAAATGTGGCAAAAGGTCGAAAGTTCAAGGGGGCCGAATACTTTCGCAAGGCACTGTAGTTTCCGCCTCCTCACATCACACTCCTACAAAAATTCTGTTTGCAGGGGGTGCATGTATGCTGACACTCCCGAAGCAAGCCCAATCCAAACGTCCGAAGCCTCTCCACAGATGTGTCCAGCTCATGCATTGCACGCCACATCACAGCAGCAATTTCACAGGCCACATTCCCAAACCGTCACTGAACTGGCAACAAAGACCACGGCAGAGTATGGGGTGACAGCTAACCCGGCTGTAGAGAAGACTGCTAGGACGGTGCTGGAACAGAACAGAGAAGGGCTTTCTGAAGATCAGCAACAGCAGTTATTTGAGGTAATCTACAAGCACTGAGCAGCCTTTGCTACATCTCCCACGGACATGGGTTGCACCCATGTATTGCAGCATGAGATTGACATACCATTATTGTCCGCCAGGTGACTCCGCAGAGCACGTCGAAAGCTTCATTCAATTGTTTTTTATTTCACCTCAAAGCTTCACCCTAATCTACTGCCTGCTGTACAACAGCACATTATCATTAAAACCAATCAATTGTGAAGTTAAATGTACCATTTGTTCTGTATGATATTAACTACAGTCCTGCCAAATAATGTATCCTTTCAAACTGCCATTTTTATCTTAAAAATAGTTTTCTCGGCACAAAAACCTAAAGAGTTTACGTTTCCCACTTTGTCAATGACTGGATATCAATGAGGGATGGAAATCTATCTTTTTCGCTACAGACCCGTGTTCAATCCCTGTGAAACCTTTATTTTTATTCATAACTGTGTAAATGCCTTTTTCAAATAATTTGTATCCTACTACAGTACAATGTGGTAATAAGTATAGAATTTCTCTAATGCATAGTGACTGTCTTGTGTTTCTCAAGAAATGCGTTCCTCATGTTGTGCCTTATATAATCCATCACTTTTTTAAATACAACAGCACATTATCAGTGAAGAAATATCGCAATATCTTAATGACTGTAGGTAGATCGCCGTCTTACATGCTGGAGACCAAGTTTCAAATCTCAAGGAAGCATGATGAATTGTTTATATATTTTTATTCATAGCTATGACATAAAACTATATTAGAGTTAAAATCAATATCTGTTTAACTTAAATATTGTTTCATTTAAATGCTGTTCCAAATAATAGCCACAAAATTGCACAGTTCAAATCTGATCCGATAAACTCGACAAAATTAATTCCACATACAGGCTATTGCGAATGTCGATATAGAGATGTCACACGATAAAGTGGTGCTGTTCGTACCGCGTCAACAATCAGTGCATTTAGTTGCCAATAAATGGTCTATACTTGTTGCTGGGTGGTGCCTGACCACTTAAAAGAAACAGGAGATTGCTGTTCTAATGCCTCCTAGAGATACGTTTTTTGGGGACATAGACTGATATTAAATCAATGGAATTGTATTATTATACACAGTAGAATAACTTTTTTTATTTAAATATGCCTTGTTTTTTGTAAAATGGCTTTAGGACAGTAAATAAATATTGCAGACTACTGAGTCTGCATTGTCCAATCAAAAAGCATCCCTGAATCCTTTGTGAAGATTTGTAATTAAGTATTGTTTTACTTTGCGGGACAAAAATGCGTAACAAAGTCACCATGCAGTACACTGTAACCTCTGAAAGCCACTCCCTCAAAAGATAACTTCTTTTTTTTCATGGAAATCCCAACAGCACCGTGGTGTTGTGGTGTGGTGTATCGGGCTAGATGGGTTGCGATTACTGTGAAAGTTTTCAGTGTAGGGAGGTGCAAGTTCTAGTCCCGCTCAAGGCCAACTCCTTTTTTTTCTCAGCTTGTTTAGAGGATGCATTCAAATAGTTTTTTTTATTAATTATGGAAACTAGTTAGTTATAAACTCCCATTACCTGGTCATTTAGGTTTTATTTAATGACTGTATTTAAGATTGTTTTAATTCAGCAACATGGAATAGGCCTAGGTAATTAAAGATATTTTTATCATTGTCTTATCATTTTTGCTGACCAGACCAGACTGAGATCATGAAGAAGTTGGCAGAGAAAAGTGAGCATCATTTTTGTAGAAATGTCACACTTTTAATCTCCCCTCAGCCAGACCTGCTCTGATGGCCAATAAGCCATAGTCATTGTGTTACAAAACCCCCAACCCCCCACATGCTGATTACATGAAACTATTCCCAAGCAAAAAAACATATTTTTAAACATGTTACTATAGCTCAAAAGCAAGTTTAGTAAAGTCTAGGGATGGGCCAATACCAATTTTTATGGAATGAGTACAAGTACAGAGTATTACTTTTTGGATACTTGCCGATAGGAGTACCGATACAAGTATTTTTTAATAAATATGCCAAATTTATCAAGCTAATCTGCTATTTTTTAGATGTTCATCAGCCAATTCAAATATACAAAAGTAAATATTCCTACATATCCAGAAGAACATAATTTACATTGCAGGTCAGGAATTTGTAATATTTATTACACATGTCAATAGTTTATGTCCAATAAGCTAAAATGAGAGAAACACGTTTGTGGAAGCGAATGCAAAAGCTGCATGTTTGTGTTCACATTTGCACTAAGCATTGCAGATGTTTTGTGTAAGATGAGAATGTCTGTTTAAAGTGACTTTCTCCAAACAGGGATAATCACCTAATCATATAATATTCTGTTAAGGTATTTGATTGTTTTATTATAATCTGTACACAATCATAGCTTTATTATCACTGTAATCTAGTGAACAACATTTAAAAAGGCTACATCGTATTTCCTTTAAATTATTTTTCTTAATGTTAGTATGTACACTATTTTACTTACCCAGATGTACAGCCGGAGTGTCGTAGTGGGTAAGGTGGCTCTGTATAAAAGCCTACGTCGTATGTACGAGTCCCTACAAAGGCATGTGTTATTTTATCTCAATCTATTTAGATGACACATTCAAATTGTATACTAGCATATCACTTTTGTGAATAATCATCTATATTTGCGAAGAATCAGTGGACCACACAGCTCAGCAGTGTGTAAAATGGTAGGGATATGCACAGAACAACGATAATTCGTTACTAGGAACTAACAAACTATCGGTTGTATGCTTTCACTGAAGACAGAATTGGCAAAATATTGGCCAAATGTGGTTTCCTGTTGAATCTGTCACCTGATTCTCATATTACAGCTCCTTACCTTTCCAGTGATACCTCACGTGTCCAAATCTACTGTGGAATTTTAGAGAAAAAAAATTATCCCAAAAATCAACATTTTGGCAATGTTTTTGCAACAATCCCTGAATTTGCACTGCCCTCTATTGGCCAAATATGCTTTCCCATTGAATGTGTCACGTGATTCACATACTAGAGCTCCTAACCTTTCCAGTGATACCTCACATGTCCGTATCTACTGTGGGATTATGGAGAAAATGTTTAACCCATAATTCCACATTTTGACATTGGGCCTGACACATTCGCTTGGCAACACCATATTATGCAGGCAACATAAACTTATTAGACAAATATGGTTTCCCATTGAATCCGTCACCTGATTCACATACAATAGCTCCTCACCTTTCCATTGATACCTCAAGATAATCTTTCCCTAAACAAAAGCAACACCTAAAATACATGATAGTTATCAAATTCGATCTGGTCATAATTGCTTTTGAAATTAAATTATTACAATCTGTATTAGATGTACTGTACCCATTACTAGTTTATGATGTGCCAATTACTACAGTAGTTTATGAAAGCAGTAACAAACAGTGTATGATTAACCCATTACTACTTTTAGGTGAACAAAATTAACAACATCAATCTCTAATAAAAATGGAAGCAGTAGCGAACACTGTATGATTAATATACTGTAACACCATAAATATAACGTGTGAACTTGCTGGTTTTCGATGGAGTTGAGTTTAACTGTTTAGACTGTGTAGGATTTCGTAAATGAAAAAGTATTTTAAATATACAGTAGGCAGTGACCTCTGGCATCAACAAGGAATTTTCGCCCACAGGACTGCCGCATACTGGATGTTTTTCCCTTTTCACACCATTCTTGGTAAACCCTAGAAATGGCTGTGCGTGAAAATCCCAGTAACTGAGCAGATTGTGAAATACTCAGACCGGCCTGTCTGGCACCAACAACCATGCCACGCTCAAAATTGCTTAAATCACCTTTCTTTCCCATTCTGACATTCAGTTTGGAGTTCAGGAGATTGTCTTGACCAGGACAACACCACTAAATGCATTGAAGCAACTGGCATGTGATTGGTTGAGTAGATCATTGCATTAAGGAGAAATTGATCGGGTGTTCCTAATACTGTGTTTAGACCAAACGCGAATTGAGAGTCTGGAGCGAGTGATTTCCATGTTAAGTCAATGTAAAGAGGTGTTTACGCGTGTCTTGAGGTCACGCGGCGCAATGGGCACGTTTAGCGCGGCGCGATGGACTAGATTCCTCCTCGTTAGCACGAAATAGGCGAATTGAGGTTCTCAACGTGACTTGACACGGGTTACGCGCGAGTGATTTAATTTGGTGCGCATTGTGCATTCACGCGTTTGAAGCCAATTGGTGTCTGACTCCCGAGTTGAAAAATCTGAACTTGTTTGTCTGTTCGCGCCGCATTAACCAATCAGGAGCCTGCTTGCTGCTGTCACATGATGAAGTGACATTGCTTGTTGCTGAAACATGAGGATGACGTGATATGATTTGAAGTCCCGGATTTATTCAACATTCATTCAACATGGAGGAACGGCTGATATTGGCAGTGAGCAGTAAATAGTTTGTACATATTTTACATTTTTCATGTTGTACATTTTTCATTTATTTTGTAATATGACTGGTGTGGTTCTAATGCACAACAAAGCAAATCTTTTATGACAATTTTATTTCAATATATAAGACATATTCATTTTGTATTGACTGCTATTCATTCCATATCTAAATCTAGATTATATGAAACATTGTTATTCTAATGTAAAGACAACCAACTTCAGTGTATAAGAACATAGGGTAATACTTTATTTTGAGAGTCCAAAAAGTGTATCTATAGATGCTCTACAGATTATCTGCAGACTATCAACAACATTTTAACAAACTATCACTAACCCTAACTCTAATCCTAACCTTAACCATTCCCCTACTGTTAACCCTAACCTTAACCATTACCCTAAAACATATTCTAAACTTACCCCTACCCTTAAACTAAACAATTAGTTGCTTATCAACAGATAGATTGTTAATAGTTTGTTGATAGTCATATCATCAACAAACTATCTGTAGAGCATCTACAGATGGAATTTCGGACTCTCCAAATATAGTGTAGAACATGGTGTATGGACAGTGTTGGTTATAAAAAGAAATCACAGAACAGGTTAATTACTTTTGGAGGCTGGCTCCATTTATCATAAAAACTAAAATAAATTACAGATTATTTTACAGTAATAACCTGAACAAAGAAATGGCACATTTGTCTTTGTGGAATGGATGATCGCAAATAGGAGTCAAGTCAGAGATCAGACAGGAATTCTGTGCTTTCCAACTTTCACAGGCAAAGGGGAAAACATGTCTATAATGTGTCTATGTTATCGCTTGAAGTAGGTCTAATTATTTTACTATCCCGCTGATCAGGCAGCTCACTCGGGAGAGCATTGTCGAGGTAGCGTGCGAGTATATGGAAATGTCCGGCTATGCAAAAGATACATTTGTGAAGCGAGTATTTGCGTGAAAACAAATGGTCTTTCACATTGAAAACTCATGAATAGAGAAGATCAATTGCTTTTATTCCATAACATTTTGTATACAAAAAGCCAGCTCCATGGATTCCAAACATTTCTCTGCCAACAAGGAGAATACCAGCTTTCTATTCATGATCTCAATCTGGTCTGCGAGGTGTCATTCAAATTGTCGAAATAATAATGCCGACTTCTTTTTCCAACTTCACAAGTTGCTCTATGAATACATTCTCAATTAGTGGGGCTGCGGAGAATGTCAGATTAAGAATATATAATTGATAGAGCCATATTGTTATGAATTTAAAAGTCTGCATGACAACCTGGATGTGCCCTCCCCTCTCCCCAGCACTACCAATTAACAGCAAAATGACCGGGTAAAGGGAGTTCACACCTAAACAGTCATGAAATAATTGAAAACAAAGAGTCAAATGTATTCCGTTATGGTCAATGGTTATTTATGATGTCCTTTACCTGGTCATTAGTTTTAATTAAAAACTTCTTAAAACAGATGAACCCAGCCTTGTACTTTTACTTTGGACTTTTTACAATGCTTAACATTTGACACAAAATGTGTTAGAGCAATATTAACACATTAATTGTGCTGTGCCTTATTAATAGTTTTAGGAGTATTGTGATTTGTTTATGTCTCATTGGGGGAAAATGCCTGGCGCCGCCCCTGAGCAGGTGGCACTCTCCCCTCCTCAATTCAGCCTCGAACGCGCGTCTATTTCCTTTCAAACACTCGCTTTATTCGCACGTCCTATTCGCTTTGGACACGCGAGTGGATTCAAATTTTTCAAGCGTCCAACTAGCCGCGATAGAAGCAACTTTCACGCTCAATTCGCGTTTGGTCTGAACGTAGCATAATAATCCTTTAGATGAGTGTACAATGTGCTTTAGCGTTTTGATATTTGTGAACCCTTAGCATCAGGAATCCTATGAGCCGTCAAGTCATTGGTTTTTTCCCAGTGTTCAGAACGGAAAATATTTTAAACTTTGTTCACAGGCACGGTTGAATATAGAAATAAACAGCTTTTTTCTTTTTTCCTATTTTTTTTGTTTCTGTTTCTTCACAGTACAAAATGCAGAATATATCCTTTAAAAAAAGGTTCTGTTATCTCCCAAGACATCTACAGTAAATGTGGCGGTTCACCAGGTTGTAATGGCTCTGTGCCCCAACCCGCTTTTCACACATTCCAAATAGGCTTAAGGGGCCTCATAAACGTGGCGTATGCACAAAAGAAGACGTATTCAGCTCTCTAGGCAATAATTGGGATCTATGAAAAGCAAACTTGACGGGAAAATGTGCGGTCCTTCACGGCAACTCTGACCCAGGTGTACGCACAAAAATGGGTGAAATGAGAAATGGCGACACCGCCGGCAGAAGGATGAAACACGTAAGCTACTGTAGATCTGTCCAAGGGGCAAACTCCGAGGCTGACAAATGAAGCCAACAAGGAAGTAAAAAAAATTGCAATTCATCGAATGTCCACTTGAGGCTGGCTGCAGAAAGGAGCAATTTCAATAGACCTCTATGGCAAAATGCCCAACTTTACAGCTGAAATTAACATGTTTATAGCCTGGTTCAAAAAATGGTTTTGGTGTATATTGCTTA
>JACXGM010031163.1:0-13049 GCA_016801145.1 Umbra pygmaea
GTCACTCGCTACGTTGCTAGGTTACCAGAGAGAGAGTGCCTTTGTTTATGCAACCGAAATTGCTTCGCAACCGCTGTATTTTTCCGACGAAGCAAAGGAAATTATCGAACGTTTTATCGAACGCATTTTATATTGATATTGATTACGTGTCTATCGCGAGACATATCGTTATCGTTTTATCGCCCAGCCCTAGTCTGAATCTTCTCAGTTAAAGTTTTTTTTTTCTTATATTTAGATGGTAAATTTTTGCAGTGCAAACCATGATGCTGCCACCACCATGTTTGACAGTGGGGATGCTGTGTTCAGGGTGATGAGCTGTGTTGCTTTTACCTCGATTTTGGTTTCATCTGACCAGAGCACCTTCTTCCACATGTTTGGTGTGTCTCCCAGGTGGCTTGTGGCAAACTTTAAACAACAGTTTTTATGGATATCTTTCAGAAATGGCTTTCTTCTTCCATGAAGGCCAGATTTGTGCAGTATACGACTGATTGTTGTCCTATGGACAGCCCACCTCAGCTCTAGATCTCTGCAGTTCATCCAGAGTGATCATGGGCCTCTTGTGTGCATCTCTGATCAGTCTTCTCCTTGTATGAGCTGAAAGTTTAGAGGGACGGCCGGGTCTTGGTAGATTTGCAGTGGTCCGATACTCCTTCCATTTCAATATTATTGCTTGCACAGTGCTCCTTGGGATGTTTAAAGCTTGGCAAGTCTTTCTGTATCCAAATCCGGCTTTGAACTTCTCCTCAACAGTATCTCGGACCTGCCTGGTGTGTTCCTTGTTGTTCATGATGCTCTCTGTGCTTTCAATGGACCTCTGAGACTATCACAGAGCAGGTGCATTTATACCGAGACTTGATTACACACAGGTGGATTCTATTTATCATCATTAGTCATTTAGGTCAACATTGGATCATTCACTTCTGAACTTCTGGAGAGAGTTTGCTGCACTGAAAGTAAAGGGGCTGAATAATTTTGCTCGCCCAATTTGTCTGTTTTTTATTTGTTAAAAAAGTTTGAAATATACAATAAATTTCGTTCCACTTCATGATTGTGTGTCCCACTTGTTGTTGCTTCTTCACAAAAAATTACAGTTTCATATCTTTATGTTTGAAGCGTGAAATGTGGCAAAAGGTCGAAATGTTCAAGGGGGCCAAATACTTTCGCAAGGCACTGTAATTTAATCAATTTCGTAATAAGGGTGTAACATATCAAAATGTAGAAAACCTAAAGCGCTGTGAATATTTTCCGGATGCACTGTATATGCCATTTTCAGCAGATTTTCACTAATACACCAAATGTTACCCCAGTCAAATAATTTAATCATAGAATTACGAGACTGAAAACAAAAATAATAAACATGTTAACGGTCTATCACTCAGGTTACCAAAGACAGCTTAACTACAAGCATGGAGACGGTGCATACAGCACATTTGGACAAGGATCTGGGAACACTTGGTGAGTACTTATATTGTTTTTCAGCTAAAGATTTAAACACTGTCTTTTAAAATTTTCTTTCAAGAATGGGCCTTTTTTCACGAGATAATTTGACATTTATTTTTAATGAGATATTATTCAGACAATGCTAATCGCTTACTTGTGGCATCAAATCTAGGGATTTTAAAAAGACATTTAAATAAAATGTTAATAGTGTTAACATGTCCACAGGCTAACTGCTTTTGTCTTGAGATCTTTTGGGAAAGCAAAGTCATTTGTCTACATCGATCCCTCAACAATGGAAAAAACCAAGACATGGTTGGAAGATAAACAAACTGAAAAGGGCTGTTTCCTAAGACTTGGCAAACTCTTTAACAACAGAATGAAGGTAGGGGGTTTGAAAGTTGGTGGAAACATTTGGGATAATGTAAGTACACAACAAAACAATATATATAACACAGGTATAGTGGTTTGTACATAGTACATATTTTGTTATTGTTTTGATTGAGAGACTCCTATAGCTGCCTAAAACGACATAATGTACACAAGTGCTATGGCATAAAGTTATTTGGATCTGTCCACTTTAGATATAACTCTGAAATAACCAGTATTTGCATGAAAAAAGTTATTTCACCCTGAAAACACAAGTCATGGGAATCCCAATTGCTTTTGGTACACAACATTTACATTTTATTTGATAAATATTGGCTTTGTGGTTTCAAGGATTCCTTTTCTGACATCACTGCCAACTAAAAGGAAAAGCCAGCTTCATGTTTCTGAATGTAGTGCTGGTATATTCTCAATCTTCTGGAATACAGCGAAGAAGAAATACTGCAATGTCAAGAGCTGGGTGAATCAAGCAGCTGGAAGTGAAGATATTGAGCCCCAGGATGAACTCGCACTGGTGGTGTATGTGAAAATTGCCCAGCAATGGTTACAGAGACAGAGAGTGTTTGTTGTAAAGTGTTGGGCAGGGCTCAATTTTTGCTTCTTCTCCAGCCAAGAAGATGATTACTATGTTAGATCATCCGAGTTTCACATGGACCAATGTGTATGGAAACATTAAGTATCCCAAAAAATGAACTGGAAATACCAGCCAGGCCCAGAGGTCTAGCAGAGGTAAGATGCTGGTTATTATGATGTAGCATGTATTGTTTGTGTATATATTTGGATGAACGCAACGTAAAATTTAAAATGATGGTTGACAGAATATTGCTCATTCTGTATGAATTGGAGCTAGGTAGGCGGTATAGCTGTTCATCAACATCAGAGGTTTTATTATCCTTAGATGAAGCACATTAAGTTTTGTGCTGATCAATCATTCAATGGTTGTTACTTTGTAAGTGGTTTTCAGAAAATTCAATTGACTGAAAATCCAACACTAAAGATACCTTCAACAATATTTAAAAAATATATAGGCCTTTAGGTTCTAAAGAATGTGAATTCCCCACTTGGGTAGTTTCTTGTTTCTCTGAAGTGTCTAGGTTCATATTTTATCTCTTGTTGTCCTGTGTTTAGAGGTTGTACTTGCTCTGCAAACTCATTAGACGTCACCGAATAGCTCTGGTTTGATTGACAGCTCTGTAGGGAACTATGTTAGCAAACCATATAGGGAACTATGTTAGCAAACCATACATCACACATTTGTTGGAAATTCCTTGCCTGACAGTAAGGTAATGCCTGCAGTAGCCAAGAAACACCATCGGTTTACAAGCTAACTACGGTAAGACAATGATTGTGCATATAATATAAACAATATACTAAACATTGAGACTAAAGAGTGATTAATAAGCCACATAAGATTGATTAATACTAACAGGCCAACTGAGCACTACCAGCCTTCTGGGAAACAGAAATGACAAAAGGAAGCAGCTCACAGGCACATCTTCAGAAGCACGTCAATCTACTTTCAATCTACAGACACAATATCCTCCGGGATGCCATAATGCCGGAAGACATGATGGAACAGGGCCTCCGCGGTCTGCAGAGCAGTGGGTATACCAGGGAGAGGTAAAAGACGGCAAGCCTTGGAGAACTGGTCCGCAACGACTAAGATCGCAGTATTGCCATCTGAGGGAGGGAGGTCTGTTAAGAAATCTATAGAAATATGCGACCAAGGTCATTAAGGAACCGGAAGAGGCATTAATTTCCCTGCAGGAAGCTGTCTCGCCGCTTTACTGAGCACACACCAAGCAGGAGGACACATAAACCCCCACGTCATTTGCTACAGGTGGCTAGCAGTACCGGCCAGCCAAAATGCTGATCGTGTGGCTGATACCAGGATGACCAGAATAGGGAGTGGTGTGCACCCAGCAGAGGAGCCTGTCCCAAATGGAGACAGGCACGTACTGGCAATCAGCAGGACACTGTGCGGGTGCAGGATCTGTGCGCAGTGTCTGCTGAATCTCACGATGCAGGCCTCCGACAGTATGGGGCTTTCATCTGCTGACCACACTTCTGTGTCATACTGGCGGGATAGAGCATCGACCTTCACGTTTTTGCTACCTGGAATGTATGACAAGGTGAACGTGAACCTGGTTAGGAACAGTGACCATCTAGCCTTGCGAGGGATCAGTCTCCTCGCTGCCTGAATGTACTCCAGGTTACGGTGGTCAGTCCAAATGAGGAAAGGGTGTTTAGCCCCCTCAAACCAGTGCCCCCAAGCCATGGTGCTTTGATGACAGCCGACAGGTCTCGATCGCTGATGTCATAGTTAAGTTTGGCAGGCGTCAGCTTCTTCGAATAGAAAGCGCAGGGATGGAGCTTTGCAGGAGTACCATACCTCTGCAAAAACACCTCCCCTACCCCACTCGGAAGCATCGACCTCCACGATGAAAGGCAACGATAGGTAAAGATGAGCTCACACATGACCAACAGAGAACAGAGCCTTCAGTGAGGTGAAACCGTTCCATCACAGCCTGGTCATCCAACCCTTTAGCAGTTACGTGATCGGGGCTGCGACCTTACCAAAACCACAAATGAACCTACGGTAATAATAAAACAAACTAGGAACCTCTGCACTACTTTCACCGTGGTCGGAGTCGGCCAATCATGCATGGCTATAATATGATCCACCTACATCTCCACCCCTGTCAAGGAGATGCAGTATCCAAGAAAGGAGATGGTGTGCTGGAAGAAAAGGCACTTCTCAGCCTTGACATATAAGTCATGCTCCAGCAGTCTCTCAAGCACTCGGGATGTGGCCATATACACCAAGATGTCATCGATGTACACTACTACACCATGACCAATCATTTCCCGGAGGATCTAATTAGCAAATTCTTGGAAGAAGAGGCACTCTCTGGACTTTCCACAGTGGTCGCCCTCAACGAAACCGGAACACACCTTCCCAGACACCCACGTGATTACCCGTCAATGGACCTATGGGACCACGACACAGGGTCATGATTAGACAACCAGGAAAGCCCTAACAATATGGGGCATTAAACATGTTCTGTGTGATTATGTTGTGTCTTCATGGTAACAGTCAATGCCTTTATTGGTAGTGGCCGTTTCAATATTTTTCAACCTTCTACCGATAAAAATCCCCACTGCCCCGGAGTCTATGAGGGCCTTAACAGGTATATACGAGGGTATTTAGGAAAGACACAGGAACCCATACTTGTGCATTATTTTGAAAGGAAGGAGAGGATACCTGGGGTGGTGCTTAGGTGCCTGTGCTGCCATCTCCTGGACCCAGAAAACACAGGTGACAATGAGCCCCAATGTGTCCCCTCCTGCCAGGGAAGGACTGGTGTAGTAGGGAGTAAAAGGATACAATTAATGTGCACTTATGAAGTTGAAGCATTAATAATTATTATATTTCCTTTTCTTCCCTGTTGCATTAGTCTGAGTTAAGAACAAAGAAATGCGTAGTAAATGCGTACAGAGGATTGATAGTATAAACGTTGTTGATATTTCCTATCTAACCATCTGACCTCACAAATGACCATTTATCCGTGTGTAAACAGCTACGGAAAGAAATACTACAGCGACCCGGGAAACTAACGCGTTGCCCGCGAGTCAGACAAAGGTGCATAGGCTACCTAGCTTGAACTGTGTGCGTAATAAGAGCTGAAACATAGGAGCAGGCCGCAACAAGACATAACTTACAAGATATAGTCATTACATTAATGATATAGTCATTACATTAATGACTCCACCGGAGACGTTCTGGGACAGGATTTAGAATGTCTATGACAGAACTTAGTAAATAAATAATATTTAATTCCAGTTAAAGGGCATCGAAGTACAACACTTTAACTGGACACAGAATTACACAATTATACCAGGAAATTCTATGTCGTCTACACTTCCAAAATATGATCTACGATCTAAGCATATTCAGCCAGTTCAGCCTGTTACAACATTTATTCAACACATTTGCTATGGCACACACAGACGTGTGGCCAGGAGAGTCATTACAGAAATCTCATCCGTTTAACCTTAAACAAAAACTTATATTTCCCTTCGAGAGGGGCCGCCCACAAACTCCCGCTGCATACGAAATACCTATCAGTTCACTGGCTGGAATTGGAGAAAACAAATAGTACATTAGCAATTAGAACCGTCGCCTTGGCGCCTCGGCGCATCCGGGCTGTAACAAAGGACTGGGTTTGAATATCTTCCAGAAGGGGAGCTAGCATTTGTCTTCTCCTAGAACCCTGTGGAGACAACATAACCTTTACAAGTAATACTACCAAACTCCCTTTATGGGTGGATCAAAACCAAACTCACCTAGGTACAGGTTTAAATGTGTGATACATTGGGGTTTCCCCCTTTCCATGAATCTTAATTCATCCCAGGAGGGATAAGAAGTCAGCTGTTGAAGGAGTCATTATTTGGTCCTATAAACATTTATTTCCCACTACACTGGCCATCGGGAGGATCGGGAGTTTTCCCGAATGGCCGGTCCATTCCGGGCCAAACGGGCCCTCATATTTTACTTTGACAGCCGGTTGGCCAGTTACAGTCCTGGACGTATTAAAACAAGTAACAGTAGGCTGAAATGGACTGGCTGTTGCTTCCGCAAAACTGCGCTCTGGCCCGGTCGTCAAACCGAGAGAGAGAGAGATCCTCTATATTTAGATGAGGAGAAATCCAGAGTGAATGACGAACGCGGGGAGTGACAGATACAGCGTGCACGCGCGTGCACGCCACCCGCTTCATCCAAAGTCCCGGGTCGAATTTTTATCCCAGTCTATCCCTGCCTCCTGCCACAAGAGGAACACTCCTCCCAGCAAAACCGAGCGTGGTGCTCAGGCACGCCAACTCCCGCTGGATATCCTCCCAAAAGCTGCACCAGAAGTGATCGATGAACGCATGCTCATTCCACCTGCAGCCAGGGTCTGGAACTCCAAAGCAAATCCTCTGGCCGTCTGGGCGCTCACCCACATCTCTGCCCTCAGGGCGGTGATCGAAGACAGAGCTAAATAAGTGGGTTAATGTTTTGTAGTTCTCGATGATAGGGTTGTTGTCTCACCATACGGCATTAGCCCATTCCAGCATGCTCGGGGAGAGGCACGAGATGAGTGCCGCCACCTTGTCTCGTCCTGTCGCTAAAGGGGCTAATGTCAAAAAACAGACTAATTTTGAAGTAGAAAGCCCTGGCACCAGGCTGATTTAATCTTTGGGTAGAGACAAATGAACCGGGGGGGTGCTCTTGCAATCCTCTTGTGGCATCGTTAGTTGGAGATGGATGAGTAGACAAAGCTGGAGCGGTATTATGCAGTGGCCGCTCTGAATCCAGTCGATCTACTGTGAGAAGTACTCGGTCCATGGCCTCACCAAGTATCTAACATCTCCCCATGCTCCTTTATACGATGCATCTTCCCATGCTCCTTTATACGATCCGCCTGATTGTCTTACCTATTTCTAATAAACATTATTGTTCATTCTACCTTTGGTGAGTTTGATCCTTACAGAGGAGAGATCGTTACAGTTCCCCACATGTTGTTTTCTTTTTAATTTATTATTGTTTTATAAAGTATCTTTGGGTCCTTAAAAAGCGCTATATAAGTACCATGTAGTTCTTCTTCTTCTCCTCCTTCTTCTCCTTCTCCTCCTCCTCCTTCTCCTTCTTCTTCAAGCCAATCGTTTAGTTTTTGACATGATGTTTGATAGGGTGGAGTGACAGATGAAGTAACTCTGACAGCCTACATCACTGCTGCAATGCTGGAGCTCAACATGTCAGTGTCTGTAAGTAGTCTTCCATGTACCGGCTGATTGTCATGACAACAAACTACATTTAATCATTTAGAATATGATTTAATCCAGTATTCATCTTAAGACAAAAAATTATAATATTTTTAATAATACATAAACCCTTTTAAATTATCCTGTTAATCAGGCACCAAAGAAAAGTGTGACTTTCTGGTCTTTTCTAAAAATAATTTTAATGTTTCATTGCAAAAGGATCCAGTTGTGAACCGCAGTTTGTCTTGCCTGAGGAACTCCACCACTGACTTGACCAACACGTACACTACTGCTCTGCTGGCCTACACCTTTACCCTGGCAGGAGACATGGAGACCCGGACCCAGCTTCTGCAGCATCTGGACAAGATCGCTTTACAGGAGGGTGAGACATGTTCTTCTGTATTGTAGCCATAAGGTACCCATAAGGCTACCTATTGTGGCCATAAGGCTTTATACCAACAACAACACAAATGTGCACATGATAATATACATCTTGAACAGCTTTACAGGGAGGTCACATTTCAGTTATGAACTCAGTGAGGAGGTCAGAAAAGATCTTAGTATTCTATATAGCATAGGTCTTCAATCCTCTCCTCAGGGACTCCCAGATGTTCCAGAGTTTTGTTGGAGCCCTGAACAGGCACAGCTGAATCATTAATGAAAAGCTTGATGACTGGCTGACAAGCCTAATCATGTGTGCCTTACAGAAAAAGATCACCATTCCTACAATGAAATAGAGAGGAGGCTCAACAATGTTTTTGGGTTGCTTTGCTGGGTGCCTTGAAGAAATCAGAAAACTATCAAGGCATTTCAGAGCGAAACATATAGCCCAATGTCAGAATGCTGTGTCTTAGTTGCAGGTCATTGGTCCACCAGCAGAAAAAAGACCTTAAATGTTCCTTAAAAAGCACCCAAGAATTAATGAGAAGAAAACATTGGACTTTTCGGATGAGGCCTACAATGAGTCCTTATCTAAGGGTGAATCCCATTTCTCTGTCTTACCCCTTCCCCTACCCCTTCGTCTTAACCCTAGCCCTTGTCCCTTCGAAACCGAGTGGTAAGGAATAGGGATGAAAACATACCCCTATGAAATGAGACACCACTTGGTTACAGTTACGTTATCATACATTGTCGCTAGCTGGCTGCTACATCACCAGAGGCGACGTGTTGATCACAAACTTTCAAGATATCAAACAAAATCCGCTGCTAATGTAGTTTAGTTGAAATTGTAGACATGCATGGTGTCCATTCAAGGCTAGTCAATGAAATGCAGGACTGTTGTTCAAATCAGCAATGTACAGTAGCAAACTAGCGATTTTTAAAAACGTTTCAATTAAGAACATGGTTGCAAATATAGATCTACATGGCTGTGTAGAGCACAAAACAAGTCTGTCATAATTTTTAAGTCAATTATTTAAGCCGAAAATACATTTATTGGACTCTCTTGATGATCTGGTTGCAGGGTTGCCAGGTCAACCAGAAAATACTAGCCCAATGACTGCTCAAAAACAGCCCAAAATGTCTTAAAACTAGCCCAATTTGTTTACATCGCTACTGAGTTAATAATTCCAATACTTTTTTCCACAATGGACATTTAAATCTTATATTTTTTACCCTATTCTATTAATTTCAAAAATGTTATTTGTTCATTCAACAACATGGTTAGCTATATCTTGCCTTTAATTATCTCCACGTACAGTGAGAGAGACAAATAAAAATACAAAGATGATCAGGAATGAGTTCGAGGATCAGCAAGAACGAGAGTACAGACTTGACAAGTACAACTTGACAATAACTGAACTTTTGACAATAACTGAACTTTTGCTGTTCATCTATATCCACAGCACTCTTCTCATGGTTATTACTGCAACACTTTACTTTTTTTAATCACAAATACAAATTATTTTATTATTATTTGTTAGTGTTTAAAAAAAATAAAAAATAAAAAGTTAACTTTTTTGCTATCACATACGCTTATTGTGCTTTACTATCATCTGCTGGGATGCTCCTTATCCATTCCATTAAACCCTTTCCTTTTTCCCAGTCTTTGCAATATTTTCTTCCATATTTTGTCCATATCCCTGACATTCAGAAAATTAAATGGTGTTTAGGTGTCTAGTATGCTAGTAAACATGATTTGTCTTCATAAACATGTTTTTTTCTTCCTCACGTTTCTATAGGTTACTGTGCTGCACTCTGATTTCTACTTTATGATGAATGTTCTGGTCTGAAGAGCCAACAAAATTAAGAAATGGTGCAAAATAAAGCTTTTTACTTCATTCGTTTTGTAGGCACTAAACCAATTACATCAATTATCATGACGTTTGAGCCATGCGTGCACATGTCGCATTTTCTGTTCCGCTCGCCCTGAATATGCACGTAGCAGTCTCTCTCTCTCAAAACGATCTACTCTCTCCCTCTGTTTAATACACATCACACGCAGTAGCTCCTCCCATATCTAGCAAAGGCTGCAACATACAGCCTTGGTCGCATTTATTTATTTAAAGGAAAATGCTGCAGCTGTGGTTGTTCAAAAATAGCCAAAAAAACGCAACCCGCAACTAATATATTTTCTACCGCCAAATTGATTTAAAAATCGCCCAATATGGCTAGAAAACCACGGACATGGCAACACTGTCTGGCTGCCACTGTTGCCGGTTGCGCAGTGTATTCTGGGTACCCCTTGGTTTCAAGTAAGCTCTCGAAAATGCTTGGTTTTAAGGGGTATCCACCCCTTCCCCTTAGCCCTACCCCTAGATCAAAATGAGAATTGGGATAGCCCTTACTCTCACATGAACGCGCGAAACTAAGGGGAAGGTGTAAGTCGAAGGGGTAAGACAGAGAAATGGGATTCACCCTAAATCTCATCAAACATCTCTGAAAAGAGCTGAAACTCACAGTTGGGAAAAGGCACACATGAAATCTGAGAGAACTGGAGCAGTTTGTTGAAGAAAGGTATGCCGGGGGGTCTGCGTGACAGGACAAGCTACATTATGGTAGTCAGTGGTTCGAGCTTGACTATGGCTTCTCTGAATCTGCCTGGAACCCCCAGCACCAGGCAACGCAAATTGACATAGCGCTACCCAGAATATAGGATAGAAAATTCGGATAATCTACCTTACCACGTCACTCTCCAGCGACTCCTTGTGTGCAGATCGGGTGCCTGTAAGTTCAATCGCAGAAGCATAAGCTGACTTTAGGCATTTGTGTTGGATGAGCATTGTGAAAAGAATCGCTGGCTTGGCGATATGACATTGGATGAACCCTGTGAGCACCCTTCACTGTCTGTCCAGGGTGTTGCAAAGCTGCCAACTAAGTCAAGTTTAGTGGGAAAATGGACAAGATCAATTGGGAGGGAGAAAATGGGGAAAATCACACAAAAAAGTAGGCCAGAACTACTAGTTGAAGTGTAGAAATCTCATTCAGAGCTACAATGCATCCGGAAAGTACTCACAATGCTTCACTTTTTACACATTTCGTGATGTTACACCCTTATTCCGAAATGTATTATTCATTATTTCCCCCGAAATTCTACAACAATACCCCATCATTACAATGTGAAAGAAGTGTGTTTGAAGTCTTAACAAATTTATAAAAATAAAATACAAAACACATGTACATAAGTATTACAGTCTCAATTCTGAGTATGATGCTACAAGCTATAATCTGACTATACATGTGTATGTCTTTTTCTACAGTATTCCGTACTGTGTCTATATACTCACCTGAAGTATTATTAGGAACACAATACTAATACTGTGTTTGACCCCCTTTCGCCTTCAGAACTGCCTTAATTCTACGTGGCATTGATTCAACAAGCTGTTGAAAGCATTCTTTAGAAATTATGGCCCATATTGATAGGATAGCATCTTGCAGTTGATGGAGATTTGTGGGATGCACATCCAGGGCACAAAGCTCCCGTACCACCACATCCCAAAGATACTCTATTGGGTTGAGATCTGGTGACTTTGGGGGCCATTTTAGTACAGTGAACTCATTGTCATGTTCAAGAAACCAATTTGAAATTATTCAAGCTTTGTGACATGGTGCATTATCCTGCTGGAAGTAGCCATCAGAGTATGGGTACATGGTGGCCATAAAGGGATGGACATGGTCAGAATCATGTGATTGGTTGAGTAGATGGTTGCATTAAGGAGAAATTGAACGGGTATTCCTAATAATCCTTTAGTTGAGTGTACATGGGTATGTGTATGTCTATTCTGTAATGAGTATATACAATACATGTGTAAGTCTATACTGTAATGTGTCTATACAATACATGTGTATGTCTATTCTGTAATGAGTATATACAATCCATGTGTATGTCTATACTGTAATGTGTATATACAATCCATGTGTATGTCTATACTGTAATGTGTCTATACAATACATGTGTATGTCTATTCTGTAATGAGTATATACAATACATGTGTATGTCTATTCTGTAATGAGTATATACAATACATGTGTAATATCTATTCTGTAATGAGTATATACAATACATGTGTATGTCTATTCTGTAATGAGTATATACAATACATGTGTGTCTATTCTGTAATGAGTATATACAATACATGTGTATGTCTATTCTGTAATGAGTATATACAATACATGTGTATGTCTATTCTGTAATGTGTCTATAAATCTGTGCCCCTCTATCCTCAGGGGGTCTCCTACACTGGACCCAGACCTCCTCAGAGACCTCAGCCTCCCTGGCAGTGGAGATCAGCTCCTACGTTCTACTGGCATCCCTCAGTGCCTCACCTCTGTCGGCTGCTGACCTGGGCTACGCCTCTCGCATTGTCAGGTGGCTGGTGAGGCAGCAGAACTCCTATGGAGGCTTCTCCTCCACACAGGTGAGTCCAAAATAACAACTTTATTAGTGAAACTGCAGATCAGTTGGACAATATACAGCTTGTATCCGAAATAATTACTTACTTTTTTTACAGAGGAGGCATATACAAAAACATTAACAGAGAATAAGAAAATGTCCATGTGTTTGTTGTTGTTTGTGTCACTGTTCATATGAATGTGTTTGTTTGTTTTTTGTGTCACTGTTCATATGAATGTGTTTGTTGTTGTTTGTGTCACTGTTCATATGAATGTGTTTGTTGTTGTTTGTGTCACTGTTCATATGAATGTGTTTGTTTGTTGTTTGTGTCACTGTTCATATGAATGAGTTTGCTGTTGTTTGTGTCACTGTTCATATGAATGTGCTTGCTGTTGTTTGTGTCACTGTTCATATGAATGTGTTTGTCCAGGACACAGTGGTGGCCCTGCAGGCCCTGTCTCTGTACTCCACCAAGGTGTTCAGTAAAGAGGGAGCCAGCACAGTGACAGTACAGACTCCCAGTGGAGGACAGCACCTCTTTGATGTCAACCAGAACAACAAGCTTCTCTACCAGGAGAGGGCGCTGCAG
>JACXGM010031164.1:0-13049 GCA_016801145.1 Umbra pygmaea
TCTCTCTCTCTCCTCTCTCTCTCTCCCTCTCTCCCTCTCTCTCTCTCTCTCTCTCTCTCTATTTCTCTATTCTCTCTACCTCTCTCTCCCTCCTCTCTCCCTCTCCCTCTCCCTCTCCCTGTCTCTCTCTCTACATGATGACTGGTATGATTCAATACACATCTAGGCACATGAGGACCGACCCAATTTCGTTAATTTCAAAGTGATGCAATTTAATACACTTACCATATTTGTATTGAATTTCCATTCTTACAATCAGCCTATTCTAAAAAAATGTAACTGTGTTTGTTTAAAATGTAGGTTCCTTAAACCATACATGGAATTGAATTTAGCATTTTTTTTAAATATGAAAAGACGTCAAATCACATTTCAAACTAGTGTCTCTGTGTTCCTGATGGCGTAATGACCTTTACAATGTCAGCGTCCACGTTACCATGACGTTGAGTTAAGTTCCTGGCCTGGTTGGCGGGGCTTCCAAGGGCTTGACGGTTAGCAAATTTTGTGTGTGCGTTGTTTTTTCAAGGTCACCTTGGTCAAAGGCAGACGCTGAACCCTAAGAACAGCTGCTGTGGCCAGTGATAGGTATAGTACTATAGTGGCCTTTGTTTAATGGCAGACGCTGAACCCTAACAACAGCTGCTGTGGCCAGTGATAGGTATAGTACTATAGTGGCCTTTGTTTAAAAACAAAAATCAGTTGAAGTATTGGTGTAAAATCGGTCAGTTTAATCATATTACATTTCAAAACAACTTGTTTTGAAGTTAGAAAATGGAAAGACAGTAGGTCTGCACTACTCCAACATTTTAGTGAATTGTCTGTTCTTCACGTTTGCACCAATTTAATGACCAATTGCTGTTTTCATCAATTTGGGTTGCACTTGCATGGTAAATATTTGAACCGGAGGGTTTTGGTGAATTTTTACATCACTAATGAATATCAATCTTCCATCACTTGAGTGTCATTTGTAACTGACATGGCTGTCTTTTTAAAGCTCTTTGTATGCCAACCTGCATTTTAACACACACAAATACTGTCCTTACAAACCTGACATGAATAACAATGTCGGCTAAATGTGGATTTATTCAGCTTGGCATTCTCTCATGTCAGAAACATGATTGCTCTGTTTCCTCAGAGAGGACACTTTACAGGGCTTAAGTGTATACTTTTAGGGCTGGAGTGTATACTTCAGAGTGTTGAAGTGTACTTGTCAGAGGGCCCTTAGATTGGTCTTAACCAACAATCAGCACAATAACAGACACTACAATCCACCGGCCGTGATAATGACCACTCCAGCTTTCACAAGAATACTGTTTCTGTACTTGGCTTCAGGTTGTTTACCACAGTCATGCAAGAAACATAGCCGTCAGATTTGTACCACAGATTTATATAACATTCTAAAATGCAACAGTGATTTGGGATCAGCTAATTCCAGATCTATGCATAACTAGATGTTGGAATTTTAAACTGTTGGATCCTAATTAATCCCATGGAGGCGTGTCATCCTGTTTAAACCTCTTTGTTTCTAGGTTGTGCTACAGACGTCTAGGTTATACAAATTTAGTAATTTTGCATTAAAAAATAGCAGCTGCTAATCTGTGGTTTTGCTACAGACATGTCCGTTATTTCTGTAGATAGCAGACATTAGTCTGCTCTCATCTGGATCTCCATGCGATTCAACCAGAGGAATTGATTCAACCAGAGGAATTGATTCAACCAGAGGAATTGATTCAACCAGAGGAATTGCTAGTCACTAACAGTAGGTGTTCCTGAAAACACAACGTGTGGTGAGCTAGCGATCTGAGGTAAACTGGACAGCAGGCAATGCTAGCCTTATAATCGGTGTTCCTTTGAATTTAGTCTGTGATTAAGGACGTTGTGGTGAGATCCGGTGTGTGGACAGGGCCAGTCATGGAGACCCATTGGCCAAAGATACACAGGGTGATGCATGGCTTAACTTGAACACCCCTGAGTAGGGCAATAGAGGTCAACAGAATAATTGGCCTGGCTGATTAATTAGGGCCAATTATGAATTATTAAAATAATCATTAATTAGTGCTTTTGTACAACGATTAATACATTTTTAACGGCTGATGAATTTTTCGGGGAGGCACATCCTCTAATTAGATAGAAACCACTATGAGATATAGAGACAGCCAGACTAGCATGAAAGTTATCTTCAAAAAATAATATTTTTACACATGTTTTTATGAGTCTACTAGTTTAACATCAGGGCAGGATCGCTGCTTTGTTCTGAGAATCAACCAACATCTGCTCCCTCTACTCTTGAGTCAGACAAAAGCAATCAATATCAAATCTGAAATATGCTAGCTATCATATAGATGCCTTCTACAATTGTTGATGATATTTCAAACTATTTATGCCTCTAAGTTCTAAAGAATGTGAAAGCTTAAATGGGTCCCCAATCAGGACGTAAGTGTCTAGGTTCATATTTTCTTTCTTGTTCTCCTGGGTCTAGACATTGGGCTTTTCCTGCAAACTCATTAGACATCACTATAGCTCAGGTTTGATTGACAGCTCTGTCTATGGGACGTCCTCTACGTTAGCAAACCATACCTCATACATTTGTTAGAAATTCCCTGCCTGACACTTGGTAAGTGAATGCCTTGAACACTTCAGGTTTCAAGCTAACTACGGAAAGACAATGATTCTACTTAGATTGTACATATAATTAAAAAAAACATATACTACACATCCAGACCAAAATGGGGGTCCAAAAATAGTTTTGCAATTACAAAAAACATGGACAATAGCTTATATTGGGTTGCATATAATACATATGTTGCATTTTTATTTATTAATTAACAGCATACATCCAGGTCAGGTGCTGGCAGTGTGCCACCAAATGGGTGCTGGATTAACAGTGAACAATGCAGAATCATTGCAGACATTTCTTGCAAATGTATCTAAAATATGTAAATGTTAGCAGCCATTAATAATAGGAACATTGTTTATTTGGATTACAGTACACCCTGGTGCTGGAGGGCTACACTGTAAAAAAGCCAACTTGCAAACATTGAGTTTACTATATTTTTTAAGTTGAGTGAATACATTTTCTAGGAAACATGACATTTACGTGCAAAACTAAGTTAATCCAACAAATTTTGTAAGTTTGCTTATAAGTTTGCTAAACTGTGAATAATAAATTGAGTGAACACATAATTCTGAGTTGACTTGTCTAAATGTATAAAAACGAGTTCAGTCAGAAAAGAAAAATGTGTTCACTCAACTTAGAAAAATAGAGTCACATTGCCTCATAATGTGAAGTTTTGAGAACTTAAATTTTGAATGTTTCTAAAGAATCATGGGTAATTCATAATTTGTAGATTCTAAGATGGTTTAACATAATTTTTATAAATTTGATGGAAGAAAAGTACATATATATATATTTTGGTATTACATGACTTGCTGTGAAATTAGTTATAATGTAGCTTGATCAACATATTTCGAAACCATAACATAAATTGGCATTTATTGATTAGACCATCTACCACTATATTGTTTTTGCACAGATAATTTCACTGACCTGGTGTCCCCAATCTGAATGTGACCCTTATTATACAAGGGGACGATGACAATCAGATGTCTTTGGGCCTCTGGGAGCAGAGCATTCTGTATTTTAGTATTAACTTAAACTTACGTTCTCAAAACACACATTTAAGTACAATTTTTAATTCAGTCAAAATCAAACTTCAAGTACATTCAATCTAAATATGCAAGTGTGTTCAACATTGAAAAATGTGTCCATTGGACAAAAAAATATAGTTGAGAGATTGAACAAAACATAAGTAGTTGGCACGAAAACTTAGGATTGTTGGCCTCACAACTCAAAAATCTAGTGCAGCCAGTTGCCTTGAAATCAACTAGTCTCGTTCAAAAGACAAACACACACTTTATGGAGCACACATTTACTTCAATATTTGGTGCACTTTAATGTAGATGAACTGCAGTGGCAATTATCATTAATATTACGGGACCATATTCGAATTAAAGAAAACATTCACATATTATCTAGGTTGAAGGCCGTCCTAATGTCTGGATTTCGCGATTTCGTCCACGTTCCCTGCAACACAGAAATTATAGCATGCTAAATCAGCTCAGGAATGTTACTTTTTTATAGGAAGAACCCAAAATGATATTGCTTGCATTACATTTGACCAGGTGACTAATCTTCACATCAACAGTCATTGTAAAACAGATTATGTGAGCAGAGCTCAGAGGTCTGAAATCGGTTCTTGAACACTTTCCAGGTGTTCAACCTGTCCCTTTCTTACTACAAACATTTCTCCAGTCTCACAGCAAAATACTGACACTCACAAAAAAAACACCTCTCCATATTGCTAAATTCAATGCTAAGGCCCCCAGCACAAGGCAGCACAAATTTGGGCTAGATCTATTGGATTATCTAACTTGCCACGTCGCTCTCCAGCGACCCCCTGTTTGAAGTTCAGGCGTCTGTAAATTAAATGATGGTTTTATAGTTCCATACATTATCTGACTCAAGGCTTCCATGTCGGATGGATGAGCAGTGCAAAAAGAATCAGTTGGCTCTGCAACTTGTGGTTGGATGAACCAAGTGAGTGCCCTTCACCATCCCACATCCAGGGGGTTGGAGAGTTGACAACATGCTAGATCAAGCAGACATGGTGGCCTAGTGGATAGCACTGTGGCCTCACAGCAAGAAGGGTTCGAACCCCGGTCATCCCAGGCCTTTCTGTGTGGAGTTCGCATGTTCTCCCCGTGTCTGCGTGGGTTTCATCCGAGTGCTCCGGTTTCCCCCACCATCAAAAAACATGCAGGTTAGGTTTGGGACTACAGATGGAAATTAGCATCTATGCTATAATCTGGCTCATTTACAGTCTGTACGAAAGTGTAAGATTGTTGATTAATGAGCACTGTCCCAAGAAAATAAATAAACAATACCACATGAACATGGAACTAACTATAGCACTCCAGAAGATCTGGTCAGACACCCACAAGGTGATTGACTTGACAAACAGGATGGATAACATGACAGCATGGCCATCAGACAATAATATATTTGCATACAAAAACACCAAGGAATTTACATTGGAAGTGATCAGTCAAAACATGCATTATTGTGGATGAGCTAAAGGTTTCATTATTAACACACTAAAGTAATTTGTAATTAGTAAGAAAAATGTGACAATATGTGAATAAATAACTATATATTAGACATTTCCAACAATGATCAACATTTGCAATTTGGTAAGGTCTTGGATATAATATTTATCAACTGCCACATTGGTTAAATCACAAACTTGATTAACCCAGTAGCTGGTGTACTTTAGAAAAGTGCAGGCTTTGTGAAATAGATGCAACTGATAACATTAAGCACAAGTACCACCATTTTAAAATGGAGTCTTCAAATGTAAAAAATAGAATAACTTTTGCAAGAGTATGATCCCTCAACTAGGCAAGACAATGATGATTATAGGTTGCTTGTATCATCTACCAAGCATTTGCCTACTGTAACCTGCCGAAATATGATTTAATTGTGTTACGATTGTGTTAATAAAATATACAGAGTCATGTAAATTCATGAACTAAGGGCACACAAACCAATCCTAAAGAGTGGACTTAATAAAACAAAAAAATAGGTATAGAAGAAAGACACTACACACCTGCTCGTCTTTCACAGAAGCAGGGGGAACCAAACTAAAAACACGGAACTGATATTTGTTGTTCTTTCCTGAAATATAAACCTACATATGTAAGTAGAAAAATACATCTCAAAGTCTCAGCTTTATTATATGGAAGCCTTTGTTTTAATGAACTTAAGAACACATACGGTGAAATTACATTTATTTCATACCCTTTTCATAACGTCAATGACGCAGAGTGATACAGACTGCCCAGGAGAGATAATTCAAGGATTATAGAAGCACAATACTGTGGACATATACATACACCACACTCCAAATTATTATGCAAATTTAAATTAAGTGTCATAAACATTAAATAGTTTTTTTTTCAATCAAACTCGTAGATGGTATTGTGTCTCCGGGCTTCTCTCTGCTGCGGAAAAGCGTCAAATAGTGCAATGCCATGAACAAGGTATGAAAACGAGATATTTCACAAAAACTTTAATGTGATCATCGTACTGTGAAGATATTTGTGGCTGATTCAGAGCACAGACAGGTTTGTGCAGATAAATACATAATGAGGAACATTACTGCCAGACAGTTTCATTGGATTAAGAGAGCAGCTGCTAAAATGCCATTACAAAGTAGCAAACAGGTATTTGAAGCTGCTGATGTCTCTGGAGTCCTGGAAACCTCAAGGTGTAGTATTCTCCAGAGACTTGCAGTGCATAAACCTACTATTCGGCCACCCCTAACCAATGGTCACACGCAGAAATGTTGCAGTGGGCCCAGAAATACATGAAGACTTATTTTCAAACAGTCTTGTTTACTGATGAGTGCCGTGAAACCCTGGATGGTCCAGATGGATGGAGTAGTGGTTGGTTGGTGGATGGCCACCATGTCCCAATAAGGCTGCGATGCAAACTAATGTAAATCGTAGTTCTCTGGCACCATATGCTAATCCATATGTCAAAGTCTTGGGTGTCGTGTTAGATAGTGCCCTAAAACTTGAACCGAGCTGTTAGGTCAAGCTTTTACCAGCTATGAACCTTGGTAAAAATGAAACTTCCTTTCATTCCCAAATTTTAAAAAGGTAATACATGGCTTTATCACCTCAAGGCTGGATTATTGCAATTCACTTTATCTGGGGATTAGTCAATCTTCCATAAATCGCCTTCAGATGCTGATCATATAACTCCTATCCTTCAGTCACTCCACTGGCTGTTGGTGCGTTATAGGATACATTTTAAAGTTCTGTTATTAGATTTTAAGTCATAACAGTTTTTCCCAATTGCTAAAACACTAAAAGTGAATGCCAAGACCAAAGCATCGAAACCGTACCGTTTGCATGCATGTTGTACACACAGGCACCAAACGAATAAACTCACTGTCGGCATGGCACCGTAAACAATTATGTAAAACACGGTGCAAAACACTACACACATTGTGCATGTTACACACATTGGCCAATAATGAAACAGAGGGAGAGGAGAATGAGGAAGAGACGGGGTAAGAGGGAGAGAAGAAAGACGAAGAGACTGGTAAAAGCCAGACATCAGGGCCGAAACATCCTCAGTCAAAGGACATCAAGAACGTCCCCGGGCAGTGCAGGGGCAACATCACCATGTGTGCCGCCATTAGTGGTCAGGGGGTCCTCCATCACAATGAAACCCTGGGTCCCTACAACACTGCACACATACTGACATTTCTACATACACTACATGCCGTGGTCGGACCAGGGCAGCCCATGTTCGTTGTCATCTGGGATAATGTCAGTTTCCACCGGGCTGCTCTGCTCCGGGACTGGTTCACCAACCACAACCATTTCATGGTGCTGAACCTGCCCCCTTATTCCCCGTTCCTCAACCCGATCGAGGAATTATTTTCGGCATGGCAGTGGAAGGTCTATGACCGCCTACCACATGCACGCTTGCCACTCCTGTGAGAAATGGAGGAGGCATGCAGAGACATCGAGGTGGGATCAATCCATGAGTGGACACGCCACGCCCGGTGAAATTTTCCCCCTTGGCTGGCGAGGGAGAAAATCACGTGATGTGGACGCGGTGATGTGGCCCGACTTCAATCGATGGCGTAATCTCTGACTTGTAATGGGAGTTTTTGTGCTACCTGTATACAATGTATCACTGAGGCTTGGTTGCGGGAATAAAAATGGTTAAAAACTACAAATGACAGAATTGTCTTGAGTACAGTTGACCAGTGTGTTGTGTCTGCTTTGACTCTTTATTGTGCACATGTCTTTTCTATCGATCTGAAGAGGGCCTTTTGAAGTCAGAGTGTTAAGTTTGATTGCAGAATGTCTTTTTGACATTGCAGTTAGATGTTAATCTCCAAGTGTTGTGTAAATAATTATTGTGTGTTGAGTTTTGACACAATGAGCCAAATTTAGCATTTTGTGTGTTAACAATTGGGAAAAACTGTAAATGGGTTAGCACCATCTTTGCCTTTCCGATCAGTTGACAATCCATCAACCTGCAAAAGCTCTTAGGTCTGCAAACGTTGGTCTCTTAGTGGCTCTTAGGTCTAGATCCAGGCTTTAGACTAGAGAAGATCGAGCATTCTTTATTGCTGCTGCAAATCTGACTACGGAAATTAGAACTATGCCCACATTGTCCATTGTTTTTTTATTTGTCTTACAAAATATGAATTTTGATGCAGTTGCCCCATTTGTCTTTGTTTACTCTATTTTGTTAGTGTGTTTTTTCTTTTACTCATTGTGTTTTTTCTTGATTGATTGATTAGGTCTACCATTATTGGCAAGTGCACCTATTGATGAAGTCTATCATTATTGGCAGGTACATCTACTAATTAGGTTTATCATTATTGGCAGGTACACCAATTGATTAGGTCTATCATTATTTTCAAGTACACCTATTGATTAGGTCTATCAATATTGGCAAGTACACCTATTGATTAGGTCTAACATTATTGGCAAGTACACCTATTGATTAGGTCTAACATCATTGGCAAGTCCACCTATTGATTAGGTGTATCATTATTGGCAGGTACACATATTAATAAGATATATCATTATTGGTTGGTACATCTGTTGATTAGGTCTATCATTATTAGCAGGTGCACATATTGATTAAGTCTATCATTATTAGCAGGTATTGATAATATACATCATTATTGGTAGGTACTCTCTTCCTCTGTTCCCCATCTCCTCCTCTTCCTCATACCTCCTATCCTCCCCCATACGTCTCCTCTCCCCTCACCCCTCTCTATTTCCAGCAGCGTATGAGGTAGCAAGTTGACCGTGAAGTGTATGTATGAAACTGGGATGAGGCAATTTTACAGTTGACACACCCAGGCTGGGGAAGGGTGAGTGGAGAGAGAGAGGAAGAGAGAGAGGGAGAGAGAGAGAGAGAGAGCGAGAGAGCGAGAGAGCGAGAGAGCGAGAGAGCGAGAGAGAGAGCGAGAGAGAGAGAGAGAGAGAATAGAGAGAGAGAGAGAGAGAGAGAGAGAGAGAGAGGGAGAGAGAGAGAGAGAGAGAGATAGAGACAATAAAGAAATAGAGAGAGAGAGGGCGGTTGGGAGGAGATATGATGCAGAGGGATGATGGCGTGGGATGATGGCGTGAGAGGAGGATCATGGGTCATTTACAGTGCTGATTAAGGTCTCCTAAGGTTAACATGGCGTGTGAGAGGGATAGAGGGACCAGAGGAGAGGAGGAACGTGGGATGGATGGAGAGAAATGGATCTGGGCTGCCGGAGTCGCGGAAGAATGTTTTATTCATGAAGGTTTTGCATGAAGCATGGTCTGTCACCAGAGTTACTGCTTGTCTTCTCTTCTTTATCCCCTATGTTCTCTCTCTCCATCTCTTTCTCTCTCCATCTCTACTGTTGTGGATCTGTCTCTCTGTAAACCTGATAATTTTCCAACAGGTCTAAGGTTTGTCGAGCTAGTAAATAAACAGACTGATAAAAAACAACAAATTACAGTAGGGGGACAATTTCTGCCTGGCATATTGTAATCTGTGTGTTTGTGTTTGTGTGTGTTTGTGTGTGTTTTAGACATCAATGTGGAATTCTTACCTCACTGTTTCAGGAGTGTAACATCTGCAGAGGTATTTTTTGTATGTTTGTGTGTGTTTGTGTGTTACAGACCAGACCATGTCTCCATAGCTAGTGTCGTGTAACAAACTCTCCTCTGTAATGTACCACTGGGAAGCTTGGTACTTTTTCAAAACAAAAGTCTGCATAGCGCATAGGATGGAGCACCTCTGTGACATTGGTGTTTTACATCCATGTGAATTCTCCAAAGGCAAAGCATCCGGTAGCCTACTTCCGCGGTTCTCAAACCTCTCCTGGGGATGCCCAGCCATTTCATGTGTTAGATGTGTTTCAATAAACCTGATTCAAGCCCTTGGCATTTTCATTCAGGGGAGCAACAGAACGATGCGGCGTCTGCGGTTCCCAGCTGAGGAGAGGCGCTGGCCTACATACCTGCCGTGCAGCTCAGCAGTGCCCCTAGAGGAGGGTTTGTAAAGAAGCACAAATGTTTCATTTTGGGGGAACTGTGGTGATCTCCCTGAGGATCCTGCCGTTAACCCCCGGCCATGTCCTCCGGGAGGTACAGGGCACGTAGGGCACAGTTCTATTTGAGGCCATTTGTGTGTGATGGATCCATTAGCTGGGTCCAGTCACTCGGTCACACTAACTGCTTGGTGAAGTGGGTCCTCAGCCCTTCCTCTGGCCACCCATGCTTGATTGAAATAGGCCTCCTGAGGAATGGAGAGAGCACTGAGTGTGTGTGTGTGTGTGTGTGTGTTGTGGCTGGTTGGTTCATGTCCATGGGTAAAATTAGCAAAGTGTGTCCCTTCCCCACCTCCACTGCCCTCCTGGTTCTCCTCCAATGTTCCTCACCGCTCTCTTTCTCTCTCTCTCCTCTCTGTCTCTCTCTCCTCTCTGTATCTCTCTATGTCTCTCTCCTTTCAATTCAATTCAATTCAATTCAATGTTGCTTTATTGGCATGACAAAAAATACATCTGTGTTGCCAAAGCATAAAAACAAACATACATATATATAACAACAAGGAGTAAGTCCATCTGAGACATTTCTGTCTCTCTCTCTGCTCTGTCTCTCTCTCTATACTCACTGTCTCTCTCTCCCCCCTCTCTCTCTCCTCTCTGTCTCTCTCTCCTCTCTCTCCTCTCTGTCTCCTCTCTGTCTCTCTCTCCGCTCTGTCTCGCTCTCTATCCTCTCCTTTCTCTCTTTCTCCTTTCTCTCTCTCTCTCCTTTCTCTCTCTCTCCTCTCTTTCTCTCTCTCCTTACTCTCTCCTCTCTTTCTCTCCTATCCTGTCTCCTCCCCTCCTCCATGACACTCCCTGAGGTAAATCAGTCATGTCTTCACTAATTTCTACATGTTCTATCTTTCATTCACTCTCTCTCCCTCTCCCTCACTCCCTAGCCCACCTCTCTCTCACTCCCTGGCCCGCCTCTCTCTCACTCCCAGGCCTGCCTCTCTCTCACTCCCTGGCCCGCCTCTCTCACTCCCACTTTCCTCTCATTTCTGTTTGGCCATGGGTGGGGTCAGTTTAATTGACTTGCCTCTGTAATAGGCTACTCAGTTTCCTGCTCCATCCGTGCCTTAACAATGCAACAAGGCTCTCCTTGGGCACAGTGCATCTGAACAGGAACATGCTGTTTTAATACAGATTGATGCCTGTACTACCAGGTATGTGAGTTTGGCTCCCATATAGGATGAGCACAACAATGCAAAACACATGTCTGTGCTGAATAAGATATATTCTGATAAGTGACAAACATGCCCAATGGAAATAAAACAGTAGTGGTATGTTTTGTTTTCCATATAATTGAGCGTACTTTACCATGCCATAAAAAAAGTAATTCTAGTTTAGATAAGATATAATATATTACCATAACCGCCACATTCTATCTACTGTACATGCTATGCACATTTTCATAAATAGTCATATTCTATATATTGTATATGCAATGTACATTGTCATTATTAAATAGTTATATCTATTGTGGAAGTGATGTACATTATTATAACTTATCAATTACATACTGTGTATAAGTGATCTACATTATCATAACTAAATAAGTATATCTATTGTGGAAGTGATGTAGTTACCTTTTCTCCAATCTACATTATCATAAATAAATACTTATATCTGTTGTAGAAGTGACATACATTATTTTAACTAAATAATTATATATTTTGTATAAGTGATCTTCATTATCATAACAAAATAAGTATATCTATTGTGGAAGTAATCTACATCATTATATCTGTTGTAGAAGTGATGTAGATTATTATAACTAAATAATTATATAATTTGCAAAAGTGATCTAAATTATCATAACTAAATAAGTATATCTATTGTGGAAGTGATGTAGCTTTCCATAACTACGGTAAATTATTATATCTATAGTGAACGTAAACTACATTATCATAATTAAATAATTATATCTATTGTGGGAGTGATGTACATTATTATTAACTAAACAGTCATGTGTGAGTACATGAGAACAGAGTGTCAGGCTGGTAAATCTAATTAAATAAATAATCCAGATCAGATCAGGTTTCTCTGGCTGGGATTCGTTTTGGAGAGCCAAGCTTCTACCTTGAACCCAAAATAGTTCTCTAACAATCCAAAAATGGTTATTCCTTGGACCAAAAACAGGTTTCTAAACTGACAGTCAACTTGTTTTTTTTCTGGCACCTTGCTTGAAATGATGTTTTTGTTCCAACAAACTAGAATATGTCTTCTGTATGTGTTTCTGTGTCTTTTGTCTGTCTGTATGTCTGCTAATTAAACAGCCTGTTACTTCAGAGCACTAATGACCTGGGGCGTACAGCGCGTGGCGTGCCATTCTGATAAAGTGTTGCTGTGTTTGTGCTTTGAATCAAGAGGTAAAACTCTGGGGGACTTAGTTTAATTTGTGCACAGTGTGAGCCAGAGCTGGCCCAAACAGCAGGGCAGGTTTATGTTTGACACACACACATACACACACACACACACACACATGCATACACACACACACACATACACACACACACACATGCATACACAAGCACACACTCACAGCTAACTATCAATCTAGTTGATGTTATAAAGCCTTTTTAAAATAGCAGTTGTCACAAAGTGCTTATCCAGCTCCCCGGGCTAACATGTCAGAGCACATGCTGACAGATGCTGAAGCACAGTGACTCTGAGGAACTCCATGGTACTGTAGGACAAGAACCTAAGAAAATGCTGGAGCACAGTGACTAGGAGGAACTCCATGGTACTGTAGGACTAGAACCTAAGAATTTGCTGAAGCACAGTGACTAGGAGGAACTCCATGGTACTGTAGGACTAGAACCTAAGAATATGCTGAAGCACAGTGACTAGGAGGAACTCCATGGTACTGTAGGACTAGAACCTAAGAAT
>JACXGM010031165.1:0-13048 GCA_016801145.1 Umbra pygmaea
AGAGAATTGAAGTTAACTGATTAGCCTGTATATATCTTGGCTCACCACCGCCACCTCCTGGAACATAGCCTAATATCACAAAATCAAGGACTTTTTTGATTGCTCTAGTCTGTTTCCAGAACTGTCGGTTACACAGCCAATCCATCCGATGCATGGTTTTAGACACTCCCTTCTAATTATAATATGAGGCGAGGAAAATGGGAAATTGGGAAATTGGTAAAATGGGTCAATGGTAAAATGGGTAAATTGGAAAATGGGAAATGTAAAATTGGAAATAGATAAACTACTCAATTGTTAAATGATAAATGTAAAAGTAAAATAAAGTCTTTTTTAAATTTACTTTGTTATTTGATGATTGAAAAAGTAAAACAATGTATTTTTTAAATTTACTTTATTGGCTTATAGTAGGCAAAGGAAATGATGAAGATTTAATTATCCTCATTTCCTTTAACTACATTTTGGCGGTCCTGGGATTCCATAATTTTGACCCTTGTTAGTGGACTAAAATAACAATTTATTTTACTTCATCCATGCCCTCACAACTAGCGTTGTAAGATAATTATCAGTACGCACTAAAACTTAATACTAACATTCGATTAACATGAAAACATATCCCAGAGAACGGTTGACTCGGTACCGATGTGTTGTTAACACCTCGGTTCATTTTGCACCACAATTGACCTTTAAGTTCAGCCGTGGTCAATTAGTTAGTAAGTTTGTTGCTATTTAAACGCTGGCCAAACAGGAGTGAGGTGTCGGACATTGTTCTGCTGTTACGTGTTGTACTGTTTGTGGATTTCCTGGACTATGGTATATGGACTCTACCTCGTGCCCTTGCCACGTATTTAGCATTGTAAGTACTATCTAAATAAATGTATGAGTAAAGCGCACATCTATAGTTTATTTGATGCGTCCTGTGTCACGGGTAAGAGTACAATGGTTTTTATCTCTTGATGTAGTGCATCTACATTCCTGTCTATGTTACTTTATGCGACTCTGGAACCACTGTATTGTACAATAAAACATATTACCGCCTCGGTCTCCCTCCTTCAACCCACAACACCACATTGTGACATTTACACTGATGTTCCTAAATTGTCTATGCAAATGACAGTCTGTTTAGTTTTCAAGTCACCAATCGTTAGGCTATAATTCAAATGTAATTGAACAAATCACCCAATGAAAACAGTATTTTTTTCAAAAGTAAAAAACTCAAAATGCACTGTTCCAAATTATTATGCACAACAAAGTTTCAAAATATTTTATAGGTTGTAAAGAACTGAAAATGGTCATTTGTTGAAATTAACATGTAACAGGGAAGTAACATAGGATTCCTTCTTTGATATCACCTTCACAGTTCTTGCATCTATTGAATTTGTGAGTTTATCAAGTGTTTCTGCTTGAATTTCTTTGCAGGATGTCAGAATAGCCTCCCAGAGCTGCTGTTTTAATGCAAACTGCCTCCCACCCTCATAGATATTTTGCTTGAGGATGCTCCAAAGGTTCTCAATTGGGTTGAGGTCAGGGGAGGATGGGGGCCACACCATGAATTTCTCTCTGTTTATGCCCATAACAGCCAATGACACAGAGGTATTCTTTGCAGCATGAGATGGTGCATTGTCTTGCATGAAGATGATTTTGCTACGGAAGGCATGGTTCTTCTTTTTGTACCATGGAAGATAGTGGTCAGTCAGAAACTCTATATACTTTGCCAAGGTTTTTACACCTTCAGGGACCCCAAAGGGGCCTACCAGCTTTCTCCCCATGATTCTAGCCCAAAACATGACTCAGCCACCTCCTTGCTGACGTCGCAGCCTTATTGAGATATGGTGGCCATCCACCAACCATCCACTACTCCATCCATCTGGACCATCCAGGGTTGCACGACACTCATCAATAAACAAGAATGTTTGAAAATTAGTCTTCATGTATTTCTGGGCACACTGCAAACATTTCTGCTTGTGAGCATTGTTAGGGGTGGCCGAATAATAGGTTTATGCACAAGCCTCTGGAGGATCCTACACCTTGAGGTTTGCAGGACAAATACCTTTTTGCTGCTTTGTAATTGCATTTTAGCAGCTGCTCTCTTAATCTGATGAATTTGTCTGGCAGTAACCTTCCTCATTATGCCTTTATCTGGACGAACCCGTCTGTGCTCTGAATCAGCAACAAATCTCTTCACAGTATAAAGATCACGCTTATGTATTCATGAAATCATGTTTTCATACCATGTCCAAGGGATTGCACTATTTGACTACTTTCAGCAGCAGAGAGATCGTTTTTCTTTCCCATATTGCTTGAAACCGGTGACCTGCTTAATAATGTGGAACATCCTTCTTAAGTAGTTTTCCTTTAATTGGGCATTAACTGGCAAACTAATTGTCACAGGTGTCTGAGATTGATTTCAGTGATCCAAAGAGCCCTGAGACACAATACCATCCATGAGTTTGATTGAAAAACAAAATATTTCATGTTTATGACACTTAATTTCAATTTGCATAATAATTTGGAACGTGGTGTATGGGACACCTTTTTTCCTTTTTTTAAAATTATTTTTATTATTTATGTTATGTGCAGTCATGGTCAAATGATTTGAGGATGTCACAAGTATGTGTCTACGCAAAGTTTGCTGCTTCAGTGTTTTTAGGTCTTTATGTCAGAAGTTACTATATTTGCAGTGTTGACCCTTCTTTTTCAAGACCTCTGCAATCCATGCTGGCATGCTGTTAATTATTTTCTGGGCCACATCCTGACTGATGGCAGCCCATTCTTGCATGATCAATTCTTGGAGTTTGTCAGAAGTTGTGGGTTTTTGTTTGTCCACCCACTTCTTCAGGATTGACCACAAGTTTTCAATGGGATTAAGGTCTGGGGATTTTCCTGGCTATGGACCCAAAGTGTCAATGTTTTGTTCCCGGAGCCACCTAGTTATCACTTTTGCCTTATGGCAAGGTGCTCCATCATGCTGGAAAAGGCGTTGGTTGTAACCAAACTGGATAGAGGGTTGGGAGAAGTTGCTCTCGGAGACGTGTTGGTACCATTCGTTATTCATGGTGTTCTTAGACAAGATTGTGAGTAAGCCCACTTCTTTGGCTAAGAAGCAACCCCACTTCTTTGGCTAAGAAGCAACCCCACATATGAATGGTCTCAAGATGCTTTACTGTTGGCATGACACAGAACTGATGGTAGCGCTCACCTTGTCTTCTCCGGACAAGGTGTGTTCCGGATTGCCCAAACAATTGGAAAGGGGAATCCTCAGAGAATATGACTTTACCCCAGTACTCAGCAGTCCAATCCCAGTATCTTTTGCAGAATATCAGTCTTTCCCTGAAGCTTTTCCTGCTGCCCTTCTAGACACCAGGCCTTCTTCCAAAAGAATTCACGGCACTGTGCATGCAGATGCACTCACACCTCCCTGCTGCCATTCCTGAGCAAGCTCTGCGCTGGTGAATTAACTTTAGTAGAAGGTCCTGGCGCTTGCTGGGCTTTCTTAGGTGCCCTGACCGCTTCTTTACAACAATTAAACCTCTCTCCTTAAAGTTCTTGATGACCTGATAAATTGTTGATTTAGGTTAAATCTCACTAGCAGCAATATCCTTGCCTGTAAACCCCTTTTTGTGCAGAGCAATTATAATGGCATGCGTTTCCTTGCAGGTAACCATGGTTGACAGAGGAAGAACAATTATTTCAAGAACCACCTTCCTTTCAAAGCTTCTAGTTTGTTATTCTAACTCAATTAGCATGACAGAGTGATCTCGAGCCTTGTTCTCGTCAACACTCTCACCTGTGTTAATGAGACAATCACCGACATGATGGCAACTGGTCCTTTTGTGGCAGGGCTGAAATGTTTTCTTTGGGGATTAAGTTCATTTTCATGGCATAAAGGGACTTTACAATTCATCTGATCACTCTTCATGACATTCTGGAATATTAGAAAATTGCCATCATCAACACTGAAACAGCAAACTTTGTGGTGACCATACTTGTGACATTTTCAAAGATTTTACCATGACTGTATGTGATGCTGTGTATCTGTGATTTAAATAAACTGAACTAAACCAAGGGAAGACACTATATACAGAAACCTGACATGGTACAAACAGGGAGACCAGTTCTCAGTTCTGTTTCCCTGAGGGGAATACCTTGACAATAGCATTACTGTCAGGGGTGTTTCTTTAAGTCAAGTACGGTAAGTTAGATTTAAAGTCATGTAAATAATCTATTTACCATAACTTACAAAAAAGTCACATTTTAAGAAGCAATCTTCACTTCAATCCCATCAGAAAGAACCACACAAAGTCTGTCACTATGTGTAACGACAGTATTTATTTAGCCACCAAATATAGGCTATAACATGTTCTAGCATCTAAATGCTGTATTAATGTTAGAGCAGCAGCAGCCTCCTTCAGGTCCTAGGCCTGCCAATCAATTCATACAGTGAATTGTCATATGTGATTGCACGGTTGACATAGTACGGAGCCCCAGAGGTGACATGAAGAAAAATATAATATTTTGAGGCCTCAAATTTCAACGCATGAACCTTCAACTGGAGCACTCAATCGACTCACCCAGCGTCCACACCTGGCCCCGCCCTCCCTTACCACCTCTTGAGTTGTCAGTATCATCTCACTCATAACAAATAAATAAGTCTTGAGTTAATGTGTCATTTTATTTTTATAATAATTAAAACTACAAAAAGATTGATTGCCTCATATATACATATATATATATATATATATATATATATATATATATATATATATAGTTTAAGGGCAGGTGGGTGCCTAGGTTCCTTTTGCCTAGAAAAGCCCCTGATCAACTGTATCAAAGGCCTTTGACAGGTCAACAAAAATAGCAGCAGAGTTTAACTTACAATCAACAGTCTTGAATATATCATTCTTAACTAATGTAGTGGCTGTGATGGTGCTGTAACCTGCTCTAAAACCAGACTGATATTTGTTTAATATGCAGTTGTCTGATATGAAAGAGCACACCTGAACATTTACTAATGACTTCAAATGTTTGAAAAAACAAGACAGTTTAGAGATTGTTCTGCAATTATCAAGGTCACCAGTTTCCCCACCTTTGGGTAGGGAAAACACATAGGCAGTTTTCCACATCTTTGGTATAATCCCAGAGATCAATGTAAGGTTAACAATATGAGTAAGAGGAAAAGAGATAATTGGTACAGTTCTAGCCAGCAGCCCTTGGTCAAAATTGTCAGCACCTGTTTATTACTTAGTGTCTATAGATAGCAAGGCATCAAGAATTTCATGATCAGAATGCCCTTTTTCTGTTTCCTGTTGTTCCCTAGCAGAGATAAACCAGGACATATTCTTGAAAAGATTCCTTGCTGATGTAAAGATATTGTTAAAAGCAATCCTTTTTTTTTCATGCATAGCTATAATATGTGGCAGTAGCAAACCATGGGGTCTGGCACTGGGCCTTCAAAGTTGCAAATGTATTTTTTAAGAAGTGAACAGCTCTAACACGTTGCACACACGTGCATGCACACACACACAGACACACACACACATACAATTACCTCGTATGCAGGCAAAAAATCCAGAATCTTTAAGTCGTTCCCCACTTCTGTCTCGGTTATGAAGTCCTAACCAATGACTGACTGAGCTGTAACCTTTTTTTCTGCCTAGCGACAAAAACTACTACATCTGATTGGATAACTGTAGGTTTAAGGTTTTACGACAATACCACTGTCATTTCTGAAGCAACTCTGATAGAAAACAAAGCTAAAATTAGACTTAAAGAGAAAATTATTAATAATTGAAATATGTTAAATATAATATTTAAAATGCAGATATGTTGGGCCTTCTCAGAAGTCCCCAAGGTTTGCCCTCTTATATGCAGCATTTCAATTGGTTTCAAACACTCAATGAGGCCCTCAAGTAAAATTAAGTTTGCCCAACCTTGTGCTAGACCAATGTAGACAGTGGCACTGGTGACGAAAGAAATCGCCCAATAAACAACTGTCCTACAGTTAGCTAATTACTTCCACCCCCAAATAATTGCCGGCAGAGTTTTGGAGATAGATAAGACCATGTAATATGTAAGTGCAATGTCAAGAACTGGCATATGAACTTAGTGAAGCTGACAATCTGCACATTCACCTCTTATTCATTGTTATATCTTAACTGCAATGTGCTAGAGTACAGAGCTGAATAAACAAAACTTGTGTTCCTGTCCAAATACATATGAACTGCACAATAGCAACCATAATTCTATACGTTGTTGACAGTATAACATGATATGTATGTGTACTCACAGCCTACAGTCGGTGAAGTTCCCTTAAATTCATCCTTGCTGAATCGTAACGCAAGACTGGACTTCCCCACACCAGAGCTTCCCAGCAGCACCATCTTAACCCGTAATGTCCTTGCCTCGCATGGCTGTGTTGCCGGTCGAGGGGACCGAGGCCCCATCGATGATGTTCTCTGAGTCCTCTCTGCCATATAAGAAGAGACCATCACAGAACACTCCACTCTTACTAGTATAACCAACACTCATCGAATGGAAATACACTTTTCTCAGGGTTAGAAATCACAAGCTCTTGTAAGTTGTGAAACCATTAAAGAAGATGTAGGATCACAATGGTTAACGCTCTTCTTCAGCTAATTATGGGTAAAACATCCAGCCAAAGTCCAACAATAAACCACAGAACACAATATAACTTCCTTTTACACACCCCACACCCGCTGGGCTGTAAAAGCATAAAGTTAATATTATTTCCGCTTACTGAAGAAGTAGGCTGTATTTCTGCTAAAGCAACAGAAGATGCCTTCCCAGAGACAAAGAAAGATAAGCTACAACTGCAGTGCCTTGCAGAGTGACAAATCCGTTTTCTGCTAGAAGGGAAAGCAAAAGGGAAATAATTTAGCATGTAACCATTTTCACTTTTCTTTTGGAAAGCAAAAGATGGGAACTAAAACAGAATAACTACTTCCAAAAGACCAGCAGTCCTTCGTAATGTTTTTTTCCCCTATTGTTATTTCAATGATAAATAGTGTCACAGGTTGAGTAGAGGAACCACACACAAAGACAAGAGCGTTCTGTATATTTTTATTCCTAACGGCAGACAGCGCCAGTAATATGTAGATACAATCTAGGCTGTAAAAGCCAAACATGCCTTATATGATAATGGCAGAAAGACAATGCCCTGCTTTACGCACAGGGTTGAGAAAAAAAAATACTATAGGAAATAATAAACAGGCTTCTTATGTACACGCACAGGACAATACCCCACAATTCCCCCCAAGTCCCTATATATATATATACATGGTCTTGATGATGAAATCCAGCTGCGTCCTGTTGGGGAGGAATTGCTGGGTGTGTGAAACAGTGGTGTCAGTAGACGGGTGATGTCGAGTGCCGGATCCTGGATGCGCCAGTAGAGGGGGCCCCAGGATCAATGTTGCTTACAAATAGAAATTATTTTTTGACATTTTTGTTAATTATACAAATAAGGTCATAGCGTTTATTTTATGCTCTCTCTGCAATTTAAAATGTGTCACATAAAGAGGTATTAAGGAAGATCTGATCTCATTTGTTTTTGCAACAGTGTAATCTCAAGTTTCAAGATTGTCACACTTGTACAGTAGATGCACATGTAATTGCAGGCACAGTTAAAATCTTATGCTATGGCTCAACAATGCAGTTAAATCAATAGAGATTTTGTTTTTAATATACACATTAAGGGTGACAGAAGGTAACAGCTTACATACAGTCATTGTCAAAGGTTTTGAGAATGAAACAAATCCATATTTTCACAAAGTCTGCTGCCTCAGTGTTGATGGTAATTTGCATGTACCCCAGATTGTCATGAAGGGTGATCAGATGAATTGCAATGAATTGCAAAGTCCCTCTTTGCCATGAAAATTAACTTACAGTAATCCCCCTAAAAAAAATCCACTGCATTTCAGCCCTGCTTTAAAAGGACCAGCTACGTCAGTGATTGTCTCGTTAATACAGGTGAGAGTGTTGATGAGGACAAGGCTGGTGATCACTATGTCATGCTGATTGAATTACAATAACAGACTGGAAACTTTAAGAGGGTAGTGCTTGAAATCATTGTTCTTCCTTTGTCAACCATGGTTGCCTGCAAGGAAACATGTGCTGTCATCATTGCTTTGCACAAAAAGGGCTTCACAGGCGTGGATATTGCTGCTAGTAAGATTGAACCTAAATCAACCATTTATCAGATCATCAACAACTTCAAAGAGAGAGGTTCAATTGTTGTGAAGAAGGTGTCAGAGCGCCCAAGAAAATCCAGCAAGCACCAGGTCATTCGCTGCATGCACAGTGAGGCTGTTACCTCCCCAGTGTTCTGGGTTTGTTTGTTGCTTGCCTTTGTCTGTGTGTGTGTCTGTGTTTGAACCAGGCAAATTGATTCCAGTTCCAGTGGCGGCAGCTGATTGGTGGATTCTCCTGCTGATTGGGAAGTGGAACCCCACCCACTTGTAAGTGGCTGCAGCTGACTGTAACACTACAAAGGCCTAGTCTTGTGTTAGCTCTCTCTCGATTTGACATGACGTCCTCGTGGGGTTCCAATGCCGCCGAGTTGGAGCAGGAGAGAGCGGAACTTCGAGAATTAGATTTAGTTACTGAGAGAGAGTTACGAGGAGGGGGCAGTCTGGATAATGTGGTAGTGGCGGGTCGCGACAGCTGTAGCGTGAATGAGGTCAGCATGGAGGGGAGTTCGGATGGGAGTGTGGGTGTTGCCGGTGTGGGGGTAAGTTTTGAGGAGTCACCTCCTTATATACGGAGGAAGAAGAAGCATGCACAGAGGAAAGAGGGTGGTGAATGTTGTTTGGGAGAGGGTGAAGGGCCTGCATTGGGGATATAAGGTGTTGGTGTTGTTTGCAGCCCCGACAGGTAGGGTGTTGCACCCTCGTTCTCACTCACGGCAGTGATTAAGGAACAGGTTGGGAGGGTGAAAGATGCACAGTGTTTGAGCGGTGGTAGGGTACTTATTGTGGTGGGTAGTGTGTCTCAAAGAGATACGTTACTGAAGTTGGAGGAGTTGAATGGGGGTAAGGTGAAATGCAAGGTGCCTGGGAGTGCTGCGAATGTGAGAGGGTTGAGCACAGGTGTTCCGGAGGACCTGTCCATGGAGGAGCTTAAAGAGGTGGTGCCGGGAGGGGTTGTGGTGGAAGCGAGACGTTTGGGCAGTAGGGCGTTGGAGAAGGTGAGTCCAACGGTATTGTTGGATTCCTTGGTGGTGTGCAGAGTTGAGTTTCTGGTGTTTCTGTGTAGTGTGGTGAATATCTGTAGTCAGGTTAAGGGGAGGAATGCTAGGATACTTGTGGTGGGTGCTGCTAGGGAGTTCTTGGGTGTTACTGATGTCGCAGGAGAGATGATTCATGAGTTTATGAAGGTGAGGGTAGGTACTGGGATGTGGGGGGTGCTGGGGATTGGTAGGGGTGAGTAGTGGGCAGTATTTCCATTTCTTAGGGTGGTGGGTTGAGTTGGGTGGACCTGAATTGGGTGGGCCATGACCGGTAGAGTTGTTGGCAGTATATGCACCGTTAGTCAGTAGTGATCTGCCATTAAACCTGTAGAAGAAAAAGAAATAGCTGTCTCTCTCTCTGCTGGTGCTGCGCTGTTTGGTTTGTACCCTGTGTGGGATTAGAAAGTTGACATCAGTACATTTGGTATTTGTGAAATTGTTAGAAAGTAATTGTGTGAAATAAGATGTACTGTTGTATTTGGTTGTGTAGCAGCAAGAGGGGGCAGCTTTGTGTTGTTCTGTGTACCTTTGTATTTGTTATAATTTGGGCTAATTACCTTTATTCTTCTGTTCACAGGGAGTTGGGGATAGACTAGAGCTGCTCCAGAGTATACACTAAATACACCATAGTATACATCGCAAACGCCGTTCCACGTTAGCTGAACTGTAAGCAAATTGTGTTTGTTAGAGTTTAGTTTGCATCGCCAGCTTTAATTCTTGCTCATTGATCTGCATGAATGACCAAAAAACCTCTTACCATGGGAGATTCCAAGTCACAGTTCAACTCCCGTAGCATGGCGTTCGTGGTTCGACTGGTCGAGTCTGTTGTCCCAAGATGGCACCTGCCTGTATATGTGACTGGTACTGTCTTTTAAACTATCTTTTAAACAAACTGTTTGTACACTTACAAAGTTCTCAATGCTTCTGTTTGCATGTAGGGACCCTCATTATGCTACTGTGGACGTTTGGTGCTATTTTAAGCCTTGTTAGTGGTATAAAATAACGATTTATTTTTACTTTATCCATGCCCTCACAACTAGCTTTATAAGGTAATTGTCAGTTTGCACTAAAACTGGGCACATTCGATTAGCAAGAAGACATATCCCAGAGAACGGTACCAATGTGTTATTAACCCCTAGGTTCATTTTGCGCCGGTGTTGTCCTTTAATACACCAATGTGACAGTGAGGTCTAAAGGCATGGGCAAGGGCGTAGGAACAAGTTCGAAATTGGGGGGGGGACACCATATATTTTTCATAAATATATGTCTGTAACATTGGGGGGGGACATGTCCCTCCGTCCCCCCATTCCTACGCCTTTGGGCATGGGAAACCTTGTGAAAATTGATGGCAAGATGAATGCAGCATGTTATCGGAACAATACTAGCAGACAATTTGCATTCTTCTGTATGAAAGCTGCATATGGGACACTTTTGGACTTTCCTGCAAGACAATAACCCTAAGCACAAGGCCAAGTTAACCCTCCAGTGGTTACTGTAGAAATAGGTGAAGGTTCTGGAGTGGCCATCACAGTCCTGAACTTATTATCATCGAGCCACTCTGCAATCTTAAACACATCCTAGTCATGTGATCTGTGTTGAATAATCTGTCTAGAATATTTGTACAAGACAATGTATGCTGCTGATTGAAAAGATTATTGTTAACATACTCCTAACAATCTCCCAAGTCTTCCTTAAAGGTAGGTATTGAGGGTTTGTTTACATACTGAAATGCACAAATCAAATTACTCTTATATATTGATCCCCTAATCTATGTATCCCCAGGTCTCTCCATCTCTTGAAGCCATTATTACGTTTATATGAAGGTAATGGACGGCTATGATAGCTACATGACCTCTCAAGGCCTGGAGCTAAAGGTTATTAATGGTCAAAATATTTCTGTGCCTGTTTCAGTGCAATTTACTAGATAATGCTCAGGTTCATTGCAACACATGTAACTACCACCAGAGGAAGGTATTGCTTGTAGGCACATTACGATACAAAACGGTTCCTGTGATTTAGGCAGAGCCGGTCTACGGAGAGCCTGTTCACTCCCTATTAAGCCCTACTGTACCAATCAGTTCAGAAGCCGAGAGCGGATGTCCTCCCTAGTGATGGCAGTCTGACACTGAAGCTTTGATACATGCTTCAAACCATTAACTACAATTCCATTTGAACCACTGCTCCGAAGGTTGCTTAGGGTACGGAAAAATCACGTGACATATGATGTCCAAAGCAGCAACTGCTTCATTCTCTGAACAAATCACCTGAGAGGTTCGTAGCGCCACTGCCACACGCGAAACAGTCAGGACCTAAGGCCTCATTTATAAAACTTTGTGGTGTATTTGCATCAGAAGTGGCGTACGGACAAAATACAGGACGTGCGTACGCAAAGAAATATTCAGATTTATAAAACCGTGCGCACGCACGTCCTACACAGTTTTCCCTTTATAAATCACAATCAAGTCTAATACGTGGCCCAGCTTTTAAGGCTACATGGCACGCCCATATTTGGCCATAAATAGTCAGTGAAACGCCCCAAAATTAATATTCATTGATTGAGAAATAATGGCAAACACAGAGGAAATCCAAAAAAGCAACTTCACTCAATGCGAAGTAGAAAATATTGTTGGCGAGGTGGAAAAGAGGAGGAAAATGTTGTTTGAAGGGCACAGTGGGCCTATTACCAATGCCAAAAAGGCGTTGGAGTGGCCAAAGGTTGCAGACGCTGTAAGAAAGTCGGACCATGGCCCAAATAAAAAGTGGTCAGATATGAGTAGATTTCAAAGCGTCTAATGCTTCATCGCTAAAGTGTGTCTGCCACGGTTGGGGGAAAATTGGTTACATTACAGCAACATGTATGCATCACAAATTATTTTGACATTGGCGGAATGAAAATGCTTTCGATTAACGAAAGCATATTCATTCTCATTTGTTGCCATTATGGCAATAGCACCAATTACATTTGGGAAACCGGACATAGCGGCAAAATGTGCTTTTTTGTTTGCCTGTTCATTAGCCGTGTACGGAAACTTAATGTAATTATGCGAAAAGCCTATTATACCAACTAACACGCCTGGCATAACCCGGCAAAGGGTTGACTGAGATATCCCTGACCTGTCAGTCAATTCCATCTGGAAAGTGCCAGTCGCCCGAAATCCTGTTATTAGTGTTATGAAAGGCGCCAATAAATAAAATGCATTTGGCTATTATTATTAGTATTATCTTCTAACAGTGCAAGATCAGCTATTGTATGTTAATACGCATTGTGATGGCATGGCTTTTTATAACCATCCATTTGATTGTAGCTCTCTGATAATCTACAGATGTCGGTATTAATCTAATTGTAAATGGAAAATAGTTCTGCACAAATGAAATTTCTTGCACCTTTCAAAATGGTTAAGACATGGGTCACGATGGAACACATTTAAAAATAACACAAATTAAATGCATATAAATGAACACTATGGTTCTGTATCTGATTACGACATGTATACTATAAAAACAATATTCCCCAATGGACAATAAAGACTATCTATTTATCTATCTATGATTATCTATTTATCTATCTTTCTGCACCGCGACACATCGACAAGAATATTAGTTTGTCCCCTCCGTGCAAGGCATCTACCATAAGCGATGCCTTAGGAAAACTAAAAACATCCTCAAAGACCACAGCCACCCAGGCCGTGAACTTTTCTCACTACTGCCATCTGGTAGACGTTACCGGAGCATCAAGGCACGGACCACCAGACTCAAAAACAGTTTCTTCCCTCAGGCCATTCGGCTGCTCAACATGGAACACAG
>JACXGM010031166.1:0-13048 GCA_016801145.1 Umbra pygmaea
TAACACCGTATTGCACCTCGCGTGAACTGAAAAATCGATTCCTGAGCAATCGATGACAACACATTCAGCACCTTCCCTTAGGACAGCGCCTTGTAACGTCGCACTTAAGAGGCAGCTTAAGTGCGACGTGTTAAGAAGCTTCCTAAGGGAGACTTCGGGGAACACACTTACGAACATAAACAACTTCTGTAAGATATATCTTTTAGAGTCTTCTTAGCGGGCTAAGAGTGAACGTTATCGGGGAACCGGGCCCTGATTATTAATTATTGATACAAGGAGTCAATGGTGAATGATGTGGTACGATAGATAATCTGATTTATCTATACCAAATCCTAGGCAGCACTATAGCCAATTTGCGCTGCCTCGTGCAGGAGGCTCGGGGAAAGTCAGAAAACCTATGGAATGTGAAACATTTGTTAACATTGTCAAAGCAAGTGGATTAAAAAAAATAAAAATAAATGACAACGGAGGAAAAGAAACTGAGGGACGGAGTCATCCATCACTTCAGCGCCCAGACACCCGATGCATGAACGACTTCTAAAACCATCCACCCTGTCATGCTACTGGAAAGAAAGAAAAACTGCTGAAAAAAGTATAGCACAAGCTGTCTTCAAAAGGGCAAAGAAGTTGAGAACTGAGGGTTCCGGAAGGGTCAGGAAATTAGGGAGTAACTAAGTGGGAGATCTGAGGAGAGAGAGGGACATGAAGGGAGGAAGTGATATAAAGGGCAAGAATGAAGGGAAAGAGTGAGTGATGTGTAGCTTTTAAAGGAGATAAGAGAGAGGGAACATGTAGGGAGGGAGATAAGAAGAAAGAGAGTGAGGGAGATATGACAAAATAGTGAAAGAGGAGTGAGAAATGGAGGAGTGGAAGAGATTGAAAGAATACAATGATGGCTAGATTCAACAGTACACAGTATACATCCTTTTAGATTTATATTGAGGCTGTAAGATAAATATTTAATGTAACTTGAAGAATTCTGAGATCATTTTCTGGCTTCTTAGGACTGAAATCAAATCAATATATGTACCATTATGTACTGGGTTAACACAATACAGCATGTTTACATTACACTGTTTATCTATAAAGGGAACTGATGGGGAAGCAGGCACACTTGGTATTCATGTCACAAAAGACAAAAATAAATTCTCCCCAGTGAATTTCAACAGGAATAGACAAGATCCTCTAACTGTGGAGAGGTAATTACCTGTCGATTTATGGGAAAAATACAATGATTCATATCTCAGTTTACTCATTTACGCTACCTACTGCAGAAGATTCATTTTCAAATCTTTTGAACAAAACACATTTAGATTTCTATGTAATTTGAAGCCAGGCAAGATAAAGTGTGCCTATCATTTTAATGAATAAGAGTTTGTTAGGCTGAAATAAAATATAAAAGCCCCAAATCCCCACCTAAAACCACGTCTTAAACAAGATGTATATGGAAAGCCATACTGGTTCTTGAGTAGACTGATGAAAAAAATCCATTGTTCAAAAATTGACTGTTTGTATTTATTCGAATGAAGCAAATAAAAATGAAATTAACATGAAACATTATTCAAAGGATTTCCCTTTCTCCAAAAAGCAACACAATAAAATGTAATCCCATATGGAAAAGAACAAATTTTACCATAATTTTATGATTAAATAAAAATATACAGAATGATTAAAGACCTTTCTTTATTGAAAAAGCAATTTTAAGGAAATAGTAATACTAACTAATTGCAGCACTAGCAAAGAAATGGAGGCAACTGAAATCCAAAATTGTTACAATGGTGGAGTGTGGAGAAAGGGAGACCACACAGGCAGGCAGTTGTTAGGTGGATATTTACTGATGAACAAACGGTCCAGGAAATGTACAACAGACTAATGCAATGCAGGAGACTCTATTAGCGAGTGCAAAACGGTATATAGTTAACTGCTATGCTCTTAGCGGCATAGAATGCTTGGAGTATCTATAAAGAGTGTACGCAATTATCTCTAACTAAACATCTCTCTTTTCACACACAGAACACCTCCTGGACAAGAGCAAACCAACTGTTAACGTAACAGAGTATCACCACTGAACAATACAATAATGAATAATCGCGCCCTCCTCTCCTTGACCCGCACTGATATAGGGACTGAGACGCCAGCTGAGAGTGCTTAGGTAATTAGACCAACTCAGTCCCCAATCATCACCAGGTGAAAGAGAGGAAGGCGCCACACACACATAACAGAACTAATACATTCTACTCAAAACCTAAAACAACAGTACATAAGCACACATATATACACTCATCTTAAGGATTATTAGGAACACCCGTTCAATTTCTCCTTAATGCAATGATCTACACAACCAATAACAAGGCAGTTGCTTCAATGCATTTAGGGGTGTGGTCCTGGTCAAAACAATCTCCTGAACTCCAAACTGAATGTCAGAATGGGAAAGAAATGTGATTTAAGCAATTTTGAGCGTGGCATGGTTGTTGGTGCCAGACGGGCCGGTCTGAGTATTTCACAATCTGCTCACTTACTGGGATTTTCACGCACAACCATTTCTAGGGTTTACAAAGAATGGTGTGAAAAGGGAAACACATCCAGTATGCGGCAGTCCTGTGGGCAGAAATGCCTTGTTGATGCTAGAGGTCAGGGGAGAATGGGCCGACTGCTTCAAGCTGATAGAAGGGTAACTTTGACTGAAATAACCACTTGTTACAACCGAGGTATGCAGCAAAGCATTTGTGAAGCCACAACACGCACAACCTTGAGGCAGATGGGCTACAACAGCAGAAGACCCCACCGGGTACCACTCATCTCCACTACAAATAGGAAAAAGAGGCTACAATTTGCAAGAGCACACCAAAATTTGACAGTTGAAGACTGGAAAAATGTTGCCTGGTCTGATGAGTCTTGATTTCTGTTGAGACATTCAGATGGTAGAGTCAGAATTTGGCGTAAACAGAATGAGAACATGGATCCATCATGCCTTGTTACCACTGTGCAGGCTGGTGGTGGTGGTGTAATGGTTTGGGGGATGTTTTCTTGGTACACTTTAGGCCCCTTAGTGCCAATTGGGCATCGTTTAAATGTCACGGCCTACCTGAGCATTGTTTCTAACCATGTCCATCCCTTTATGGCCACCATGTACCCATCCTCTGACGGCTACTTCCAGCAGGATAATGCACCATGTCACAAAGCTCGAATCATTTCAAATTGTTTTTTTGAACAAGACAATGAGTTCACTGTACTAAAATAGCCCCCACAGATCTCAACCCAATAGAGCATTTTGCTATGCTATCCTATCAATATGGGCCAACATTTCTAAAGAATGCTTTCAGCACCTTGTTGAATCAATGCCACGTAGAATTAAGGCAGTTCTGAAGGCGAAAGGGGGTCAAACACAGTGTTAGTATGGTGTTCCTAATAATCCTTTAGGTGAGTGTATATACAGCAAAATACATACACAAATTAAACAGAAGAACCTATAAACATATATGAGTCCATGATCTCAGTTCATATGGAACAGAGTCCCACTCTGGGACCCCGTTACAAAAATAGACGTGAAATAGGCATTGAGTCTCCTTGTTTTAGAGCAGCAAACAGTGATGTTATTTCATACCTGTAGTATACTATATGATACCTTATAACACGGGTTTGGGGATATCTGCAATTTGATTGGCTAAAATTGCATTCCAAGCCTGATATCCGCATGTAAAAATTTGCCTAATGACTCAAGTGCTGTTTTCAAAAAGTTTCAAAAGGTCACTATGCCCCCCTGAGGAGCTGAACAAAATAAATAACATGGCGGATAATTTCTCTTGAAGACCATCTAAAAAATAAAAACGATTATAACATTCACTTACCACAAAAAGATTGTCACTGATATAGACATGCTAACCAGCCACAGGTTTTAAGTAATCTAATATCTTTTGTAATAAAGTGTTTTTTTCGTGACGAAGCGGTAGCTAGCTTAGTGGCTGTCAATGCACTGTTGGCTGGCTCGTTAGCCTAATTGTCTTACCAACCACTCACATTACACACCCTGGGTTTTTCACAGCCCTCTAACTCCACCCCTTGGACAGAGTGAAGAACTGACTCCCTAACACAAACACTACTAATAGGAATTACACTCAAAAATAATTTACGGGAGAGTTGGATTTCCTCGACTAGTTATGGGGATTGAGGCCATTCAGGGACTGGAACCAGGCAAGGGCTTATCCATAAAAGTGCTGCGAGTTGCCATGGCACACCTCGAGGTTTGGGTTGTTTATCCATCTGTACCTAGATCCCTTTTTTTCATATTATAAAATATCAAGAAATAGCCTGCAGTTTTGATAAAACTTTATTATAAGCGGGTCTCAGAAAGAGGAATTACAGTAGCCTAACTTTCTAACCAGCGAAATTAAGATGAAATATTTCTCTATGTAATTCTCTCTCTCGCTGTTATAAAAATTTGCACAAATCATTATACACTCGAAGTTGGCATAAACGGGATAACGAAACAAATGTGTGTTCATAATTTTTTATTAAATATCTATTTGCAGAACATAAACAATTGTTTCTGCCCGCGTCCCCTTAACCATTTTCTGGTCCATATATTGAGCTTTCCTCCCTCTTGATTTTTACCACACAAATGACTGCACAAACAACTTGTGTAAAAGCTGCTGGTATATTTCAACCACAATCTGCAACAAAGTCACGTGAAATAAGTGTATTGCTTGTTTTCTTGAGAATTCTGCCATTGAACCCTCTAAGTAATTTAATGTGTACCTATAGCCTGCGCTCCGTTGTAATGGTAGTGAGAACTGCTACATTAAGATGACAAATGGCAGGAAGGTTGTGTAGTGATGTGAGTAGTACAGTGATTTTTGTAGTTGGAAATTTGTGTAGTGAACAGTATAGTATGTGTTGGCTTTAGTCATGTGTCATGGCATGTAAAGATATAAAATATAGGTGAAAAGAATCTGAATTTGGAGTTGCTTGCAACACAGACCTGAGATATCATCACTTAGATCCTTTCAGATTCAGTATCTTTTATTGTCATTGTAAAAGAATACAATGAAATTCCATTGCACCAAGTGAGGATGGATCTCAAGCGATAAAGAAATAAAACAATAAAACTATAGCATTTGCACATTCCACTTCCACACACACACCCTCACTCACACTATCATCAGGTACACAGCCAACATATTCGGTAAACATAAATAAATACAATCCCAGTTAGCTGTATAATGGCATGGTAGTGTTCAGTGTAGTGATGGCCTTTGGGTAAAAACTGTTCAACAATCTAATAATGCATGTTTTAGGTGTTCTGTGTTGTCTGCCCGAGGGCAGAAGGTCAAAGAGATGGTGGACAGGGTGGGAAGAGTCTTTCAGTATATTTGTTGTTTTCCGGAGGCAGAGGAAGGTGAATATATCTTCCAAAGCAGGTAGGTGTGTTAGTTATTTTCTGAGCAGCTTTAATTACCCTCTGCAGGGCCTTTTATCAGCGCAGAGCTGCTGCTGTACCACACCAAGATGTTGTAGGTCCGGACACTCAATGGAACAGCGATAGAAGGATACTAGCAGATGTTGTGACAGATTGACCTTCCTGAGAACTCTCAGGAATTATAGTCACTGCTTTGCCTTCCTGATGAGGCAGCAGGTGTTGTGTTTCCATGTGAGGTTCTCCGAGATGTGTGTGCCCAGGAACCTAAATGTTGACCTCTCCACAACACCCCCATTTATCACCAGAGGCTGGTATTCCTCCTTCTTCCTCTTAAAATCAACAATGAGCTCTTTTGTTTTTTGAAATTTAGAGCAAAGTAGTTAACTGCACACCAGTCTGTTCATTTCTGGACCTCCCCCCTTTATGACATCTCATTTTAAATTAATTTCAATTTGATTTCAGTCTCATTTCAATTACTTTTAAAGTCATCAAGTAGCTAATATAGCTAGGTAAGTGCTTCATAAGTGCTTGTTTTTGTAGAAGTCATGCATCTCACAATTGTTTTGTGTGAAACAATTCAAAAAGCATTTTGCGTGGAAATAACAAATGCACTAGTAGAAGTTACACGAGAGACAGATTTATATTATGGGACAGTTTCATTTATTCGGCATCAAGAGTCCAGGTAAATGCACCTCTAAAAGATGATTATATGACACAACTTGACTTAGTCAAGTCATCTTGGTGCTTTGACTCAGTTAAGTTTAGCCAACATTTGGAGTTAAGTTTACATAGGAGTGTCAACATTAAGTTGTGTCATGTAATCATTTTTTACAGTGTGAACGAGCAGCTGTTGGCTATACTGACTGCGTTGAAGCCTGCATCTGGGTTGAGACTGCATCAACTTAAAAGTTAGAAATCGTAAACAATCATTTAAAACAGACTTGTAAACGTGTGCCATTTTATTCAAATAGAAAAAAAATTACACACATTTTCAGGCCTTTTCTAAACGATTAAAATTATTATCTTAAAAGGAACTACTTGTTTTATGTGGCATACTTAGAGTGAAAACATACAGGATGGAAGCTATCCAGCACCAGGGTTGGAGACCCATGCCCTAATCTGTGTCCCTGCTGTAAATGCCCTAATCTATGTCCCTGCTGTAAATGGCCTAATCTGTGTCCCTGCTGTAAATGCCCTAATCTATGTCGCTGCTGTAAATGCCCTAATCTATGTCCCTGCTGTAAATTGCCTAATATATGTCCCTGCTGTAAATGCCCTAATCTATGTCCCTGCTGTAAATGGCCTATGTCTACGTGTTCTCTATGTTTCTTGATTTTGATTAAAGAATGAAGAAATCTTTTACACACCTACACTTGGTATTTTCAAAACTGTCGTTTTTTCTATGCGGTTTGGCCGTTCGTCCACACGAAAACGCTGTATCAGGGCACTAAAATTGAGCTTTTTTGAAAACTCCAGCCAGGGGGAAGTTTTTTAGAAACTCCAGTTACAGTGTTGTCATGGGGACGGTGAAACCGAAGATTTTGGCTTGTGACGTTCGAGTGTGCGCTGTTATCTACTTTGTCAGATTGTGCGCCACTACAGTATTTCCACGGTTTACATGAGTAGAGTCTGTGCAAAAAAATTAAATTACAAAAAAGAGTCTGTGCAATGGCGGACGTAGCCAAAATATCTCTGCTAATGATAACTGTGCTAACACGGCTTATAGCATGTATACCAATACATGCACAGTTATTGAAATATATTGTTAAACATAGGCATCAAAATGCAATACTACTGTAGTATTGCATTCTGACGCCTATGTTCAGCAATGTAATTATAGCAATATATAATATAATCTATATATTATATTACACTACGCTCCCACGACACAGATCTTGCCGGTTTTGGACGAGATCTACCGGAACCGGTAATAACTATTTTTTAGGCTTATGATTGGCCAACATGGCTTTACGGTTAGGGATATATCATCACCTGTTGGTTTGGCATGCTCTTGACAGCGCATGATTGGGCATTTTTTCGTTTTCATGTGGACAGACTTTTTAAACCATACTTGTGTGGACAAGATATTTTTTTTAAACGAAGGAAGAAAAACTTAGTTTACAAAATAACCGTGTACGTTTGGACAAGGCCTAAATCAGAAGAGATGAGTCACACCTGACAGGCTGCAATTCTCAATGTTCTTCCTGACTCTCCAAAATATCAAGAAATTCCTTCAGTAAAGATTTCTAGTACATGTATTAGCTCTTTAATAAGGTTAATTGTTTACTATGTTGAATAGACATTTACAATGACCAACAACTCCAAAGTTCATATATGACCCCAGTGCTAGACAAGTGACTTGATTACTCTTCTCCAAAACCGTTGCTCATAACATTATCAGTTGTTATTCAGGAGAAAACCAACAGTCGACAAACATTAAATATTGAGGTCAGAGTGGGAGATCTAGTTAAGAACATAGGGTTATCTAACTGATGCCACTCAATCTATTTAACCAGACACAGCCTGATTGCCAATCATGTGAACTGGACCAGACTGTGTTCCTATCAAGTCATCCTGTGTTCAAGACATCCTGACATCCCTCCTCTGTGTGTCTCCATTGTAAATACTCATGTACATCAACAGAGGATTGGGTAGAGTAACTTTGCACACAATCTTGTCCATATGTTTAATCTTTGGGGTGTTTGGGTCTGTTAGTAAACTATCTGACAAAGAGTTCCCTAAAAAGCCTAAAAACACTTCCCTACTGAGATTTGCTATGCTGGTGATTCTTAAACCCTTTTTGTTTGTGTGTGTGGGAAGTGGGTAGTCTGTTATATGGTTTGGTGTATTTTTTTATATGAAATAATATTAACAATTGATTTACCATGTTTTTCTAGACCCTCAATGCTATTTTTATATTACGTTCACCTACTATCAACTTCAAGTATCCACTTGAATAACACACTGTATCTATTTTGTGGAAAAAGGCTCAGCACACATCGTCTATGAGGTAGAGTAAGTACCAATTATAAATTAGGCGGCCATGATGGAATTTAGCTATGACACAGGGGTACATATCCCTACTCTCAAGATAAGTGCCATATGATTTTAAATGACCACAGACAGTCAGGATGTCATCCCTTTAATGTTCATTCAGACAGATGGTGTAACTACTTTGCACCAGGCACGGCATTATGGGAGGTCCTGACGGGCCTAGGACCACCCACTTTTCAATAGGCCTACCCAAAACTTTTCTTAAAAAAAAACTTTAATATGTTTTAATTTTGTCAAGAATGCAAAAAAATTATAGTCTCACAATTTGTGCTAAAATATTCTAAATGCTTAGTTTTCAAAACAATTTTAAAAACCTGGTTGTCTATTTTGATGTTTCTGCCCATTTTCAGGCTAGGCTAGCTTCAAGTGATCTAAAAGTGTGAAAATCAATTAAAATCAGGCGCGATGAAAGCTGTTTCATGCGGGGGCTAAGGGCTGGGTTGGAAAATATGTGACTTCATTATGTCGTGGCTGACGACAAGACATGAAAATTTAAAACATATTTAGTTTAATAGTTATGTTTAAATATTATAGGCTAATGTATTTTTTATGTTTAATCAATGTGAGCATGCAGCATGAGAAAGATATGGTACATCATGAAATGTGCAATATATGTCTGGAGACATGTAGGGTAAGACATGGTTTTGACCACTTCATTGAGTTTTGTTTTGTAGAAAGATTTTCTTTAAAGATTTTCGTTTTGTATAAATTGTTTCTTAATTTTGATTAAAAAATTATCAACCAATTGCCTGTATTTAATAAATAATAAGCAATATAGCAGACAATGTAATAAGCGCCAGCACGATCACTTGAATTGCATGTGAACTGGAGGGTGCCGAAACTCAGCTTGTGCCTCACAAATTTTAGAAATATAGGCTATTATAGAAATCTTGAAATGTTTACTTTTAAACCAAACAGTTCAAAAGGAAAAGAAATAGACTACTCTCTGATTATGATATCCGTATGAAATGTGCATTTCTCTCTGACGTTCATAGCGAGTCTGCATCACCAACTTCATCTTTGCAGCAACACAGAAAACACAAGTTTATTATAAACAATTAAATGTCTCCTTGCTATTTTTGACACAGACTTTTGTCGGTTCTTTGTGGCAAGCTTTGTGCGTGCGGTCCTGCGCTTGAGTGAGACTATATTAAGTAAATGCTCATTATCCTGCACACTATATATCCTATTTAAGTAATTAAATTAATATAAAGGGGCAAATTGTACACTAAATGCTTAATTGAACAACTACTAGTCGACTAGAAAAAAACTTTAGTTGGAGGCAGTCCTTATTCCACATATTTTCGAACCAGCAGGCCATTCTGGGTTGAGCGAGCGCGACTCTGAGCAAAGCGGAATGAGCGAGCGGAGTGGAATATTCAGAAATGCGCTCTCTGGTCACATGCTTTGATCGGAACAAAGCATGACATATTCAAACATTATTTCATTTTCTCCGTAGCTTGAACACTCACTACATTAGGCATTAAGAGCGTTAGTTAACGCTGTCCATTGATGCCTTCTTCATCAATCATCAATCATGTCAAATGAGAGGCCATGTCACAAGTCAAATAAAATTAAAATAATTAATCATTAGTGTATCTTATACACTGCCCATCATTTTAATCCCATAACAAACACAGTATGTTATGTCTATTTTAATTTATTTTTTTATTTCACGTTTTTAAGTACCCTCTCCGGGAACCATCACCTTAAGAGAGAGGAGAGGTTTGTGTGTCCCTATGAACCTGAGGGCTGTGTTGTCTGGAGTTTTGTGCTCCTGGTAGGGTCTCCCATGGCAAAGTGGTCTCAGGTGAGGGGCCAGACAAAGAATGGTTCACCAAAAACCCCTATGAACAAGCGAGGAAGAGAGACCCTGCCCGGAGGAAGCCCAGGGCCCCCGTCTGGAGCCAGGCCTGGATGGAGGGCTCGTCAGCGAGCGCCTGGTGGCCGGGTTTGCCACGGAGTCTGGCCGGGCACAGCCCGAAGAAGCAATGTGGCACCTCCCTCTCCATCCCATGGGCCCACACCTGTGGGAGGAACCGCTGGGGTCGGGTGCGCTGCCAAATGGGTGGTAGTGAAGGTCAGGGGCCTCGACGGACCAGACCTGGGCAGCAGAGGCTGGCTCTGGGGACGTGAAATGTCACCTCTCTGTGGGGGAAGGAGCCGGAACTGGTGCGGGAGTTGGAGCACTACCAATTAGATCTGGTGGGGCTTACCTCTACGCACAGTCTCGGTTCTGGAACCATTCTCCTGGATAGGGGTTGGACTCTTTTCTTCTCCGGAGTTGCCCAGGGTGTGAGGCACCGGGCAGGTGTGGGGATACTCACAAGCCCCCGGCTGAGCGCCGCTACATTGGAGTTTACCCCGGTGGACGAGTGTAATGGATCTTTATGAGCTTTTTTGGAGCATGTTTTACATGACGTTACATGACAAGTTTTGGGTTCGAGTATTGATTGAAACTGTCTGGCAGTATAGTTGAGCTGTATTGTTGAAAACATAAAACAATTAAATAGAATTGTGAAATATTCAGCGTCATGTTATATGAGTAGAACTATGTTTTTGGGGAAATATTAGATTCCTGACCACTTTTTCAGTCTAGGCCTTAGGTTTATACAGATGCGCTATAGCACAGCCAGGTAGGCTATGGTGCGTAATGGAGATTCCAATGCGCTCTTCTTTGGTCAGAACCAAGGAGGGCAATCGCGGATAGGTCCGTCCTATTCACCAAAACAATGCAACAACATATTCAAAGAGCATTAAGCTATTAAAATCTCAATTATGTAAGCACAGATATTATAACAGTATATTAGTTGGTCATTTATATTAGGTAAAACAGTGATTTGATTAGGTTTTTAATTTAAGGCCCACCCACAATTGGTCTGGCCCATCTAAAACTGTAATCCTGGCACCGTGCCTGTTTTGCACATTTAGGTTTGGGAATTTTTTGTTGACCATTCTTTATAAAATGGTTCAAGTTCTGTCAAGTTCATTGATGAACAGCAGGATTAAATGTATGACAAAAATGTTTATTTGGACTATGACCCTCAAGGACATTTACCTTTGTATTCCGTACTTCAATGCTTCAACGTGTTTCAGGTCCTGATGTTAGGTGACCAGGAAGGTTAGATGGCTCAGTGGTTAGGGAGTCAGACTCATAGTAAGAAGGCTGCTGGTTAGATTCCTGAGAGGGCCAAATGTTGTTGTGTCCTTGAGCATGGCACTTCACCTTAAGTTGCTTTAGGGGTTGTCACTATTCTAACTGTATGTCTCTCTGGATAAGAGTGTCTGCTAAATCACAAAAATGTAGGGTAAATATAACTTAAATAATAGATTAGTTGTCACTATTCTAACTGTATGTCTCTCTGGATAAGAGTGTCTGCTAAATCACTCAAATGTAGGGTAAATATAACTTACATATTAGATTAGTTGTCACTATTCTAATTGTATGTCTCTCTGGATAAGAGTGTCTGCTAAATCACTCAAATGTAGGGTAAATATAACTTACATATTAGATTAGTTGTCACTATTCCAACTGTATGTCTCTCTGGATAAGAGTGTCTGCTAAATCACTAAAATGTAGGGTAAATATAACTTACATAATAGATTAGTTGTCACTATTTTAACTGTATGTCTCTCTGGATAAGAGTGTCTGCTAAATCACTCAAATGTAGGGTAAATATAACTTACATAATAGATTAGTTGTCACTATTCTAACTGTATGTCTCTCTGGATAAGAGTGTCTGCTAAATCACTCAAATGTAGGGTAAATATAACTTACATAATAGATTAGTTGTCACTATTCTAACTGTATGTCTCTCTGGTTAAAAGTGTCTGCTAAATCACTAAAATGTAGGGTAAATATAACCTACATAATAGATTAGTTGTCACTATTCTAACTGTATGTCTCTTTGGATATGAGTGTCTACTAAATGACTAAAATGTAGGGTAAATATAACTTACATAATAGATTGGTTGTCACTATTCTAACTGTATGTCTCTCTGGATAAGTGTGTCTGCTAAATCACTCAAATGTAGGGCAAATATAACTTACATAATAGATTAGTTGTCACTATTCTAACTGTATGTCTCTCTGGATAAGAGTGTCTGCTAAATCACTTAAATGTAGGGCAAATATAACTTACATAATAGATTAGTTGTCACTATTCTAACTGTATGTCTCTTTGGATATGAGTGTCTGCTAAATCATTAAAATGTAGGGTAAATATAACTTACATAATAGATTAGTTGTCACTATTCTAACTGTATGTCTCTCTGGTTAAAAGTGTCTGCTAAATCACTAAAATGTAGGGTAAATATAACCTACATAATATATTAGTTGTCACTATTCTAACTGTATGTCTCTCTGGATAAGAGTGTCTGCTCAATCACTAAAATGTAGGGTAAATATAACTTACATAATATATTAGTTGTCACTATTCTAACTGTATGTCTCTCTGGTTAAAAGTGTCTGCTAAATCACTACAATGTAGGGTAAATATAACCTACATAATATATTAGTTGTCACTATTCTAACTGTATGTCTCTCTGGATAAGAGTGTCTGCTAAATGTAGGGTAAA
>JACXGM010031167.1:0-13048 GCA_016801145.1 Umbra pygmaea
ACTACTGCTGCATACTGCCTCCGTTTCTACAACTACTCCTGCATACTGACGCCATTTCTACACCACCTAAGAAACATGAAAACAAGTTCCTAAATTAAGATGGAATATAATTAAAGTAAACAAAATTATCTGCCAGTGCACTGAGATAATTTGACATACTAAGTAAATAATACTTCAGATAAAATATTTAAAATGATAAATACAATATATGTATTCTTGTTTACATTTGTCATTTTTGCAGTGTGAATGCAAATAATTTTGGTCTTAAATGTATTCACATTTAGCCTTTTAATGATGCATTCACTTCATAAACCATGACACACTACTATCCCATACTTTATATTTTATTTAACCTTTTATTAATCAGGTGGGCACGTTGAGAACAATTTCATTCAATTTTCATTCAATTTCATTCAACAATTTCAAATTCAAGTTATTCATGAATTACACAACAATAAAATAACAAAAAATAAAATAAAAACAAGAATACAAGGTCCGGCGTAGGTGAATGTACATAAACCGCTTTTAATAATAAAAAGTAGTGCATCAGTATTGATATCAGCAATACTGGCCCTGTATTACTTGTGAATATTACTCCTGAATATCTACGTATGCAGCATCCCTAAGGATTGGTGGCAGCAACTTATTTTTGAAATATGACGATCTGCAGAGTGCGTCTAAATGTGTGCGATATGAGTATGCTAAGATGTATTGGTTTAAGCCTTATTCCAGGGCGCTTGTGACTGCAGCTTGAAGCGAACTCGTAGGCCAGGTTAGTCATTGCTGGTAAGACTCATTCTCATTGTAATGAAGTCTGTATCATCAGAAGTAAAAATGGATTGCAGGTATTCAAGACAAATAGCTGAGGGGCGATTTTCTTCTGCAGAATTTCAAACATTGGATTTTGAATAGGACATCAGCTGGGCGGAGTCTGTTAAAATACCAACAGAGCAGCCCATCGCCCAAAACAGGTTTCACAATACGACTGGATAGCAACAATCATCCAGTCCAGAACCATAAAAATTTACGACACTGATGCAAACATAGGTTACGAAACAAAATGCACATTACATCTACATCTATACCCCCATACACCCCCTCACCGAACATCCTTCCCACCAAACACAACACGCCCCCCCACACACACACACATAGCACTGTCCAGATCCATTTAGATAAATACAAACCACAGCAGTGTCTACATTTCTAAGTAATAGTTATACAAATAAATGTCCTACTCAGTTAAATAGTACTGTATGTTTCTGTTCCAAATCGAGGATTAGAGGCACACCATCATAACCTTTAGAATATCCACTTTGACAGTTTAAAAGGTGATTTTGTATTTAGACATTTCAATTGTGTTAAAAATGTGGTTAGTCTAATAAGCACTTGCAGCTGCGTTCTCCGTTACAATCCACATTAATTTGACATTAGCATCTTAATTACCTTCATTTCCGAGCTAAGGGCAGAGGGGCAAATGGGCAATTGTGAATAATCCCTCCCTTGTTGTTGGAGCCGTTTCTTCTAATATACATGCAGGATATTCCATATACAGTAGACCATTTGCCAGCTCTATAAACCGAGACTATAAACCAATTTTATCCAAACATGGTTTGATACCAGACTCTCAAGTGCCTTCTTAAATGTTGAAAGTTTTTGAAAACAGTGTTGTGAAGGCAAACTGTTTTCTTTCGAAGCACTGCTCTGGTTTTCTTTAACTGGACAATAGTGTCTCAAACCACATCCTATTGATTTACATTTTTCATTTAAAAAAATCAAGCTTCTTAGGTTTAGAATTAAGCGATTAGGATATAACATTCAACACTGGTCGGCAGAATTCACACTATCCGAATCAATTTGATTTGGCTGTTTTTCCTTCCAGTCATATAGCCTCAGGATATGATTGAATGAGTCCATATAGGAGGGTTTAGCTTGATGTCTAAATGTAAATACAAAAACCTGTTCACTGGTGATTTCCCACAATTACAGAAAGTCTTCATATAGGGTTGTTGACCCTCTCAGTTGACAGTGTAGATTGACCTGCAATGGATTCCATAGAGTGCTAGCCACCATTGTTGCTGCAATTAGTCTGGCTCTGAAAACAAGCACAGCACACTTCGGTACTTTACAGTAATGCAAAATTTGGAATTTGTCTTTATAAAACTAGCCATTTAACACAGGGATAATCTGGTAAGCAGTAATAGGACCAATCACTGGTTATAGGACCAATCACTGGTTATAGGACCAATCACTGGTTATATACATATACTGTACACTGCATAAACTTAAAGGGTAACTCACTGTCTTAAAGGGTAACTCACGGTCTTAAAGGGTAACTCACTGTCTTAAAGGGTAACTCACTGTCTTAAAGGGTAACTCACTGTCACGTGGGTGTTGTAAGATAAGAGAGACACAAAGGCAGGAGACTTGCAGTTGTTTGTGGTTTATTCACAAGAAGGCTTCAGGAGCATACAGCGGTAAATGAAGATCCAATGGAGTGTAGCAAATGTATACAATTTACCTAATAGCTACGTACTCTTAATACAGCAGTACGAATGCTGGCTACGTCTACGTACATGGCATTCGTTTAAACATATAATCTCTGACAGTTAATTAACTCACTGTTTGTAGCTCCCGGTTAATATGTCTAGCATAGCATACAGTCCTGGTTGCAGGGTTCCACCTACGCGAGTGCACAATGATAAAAGTATAGCCTACGTGCTATTAGCAGCGGCACGGGACGCTGATGGCTTATAGCCCAGAACATACGCATATACCTCCAAACGTAGGCAACTCACTTCTCACAACTGATGGTCAGGATGCTACTAGCTACTAGGACACATGAAATATAACTCTTTCTGATGACGCTCAGAATGTGGCCAGTTTTAGTGCAAACTGATAATTACTTTATAACACTAGTTGTGAGGGCATGAATGAAGTAAAAAGAAATTGCTATTTAATACCACTAACAAGGCTCAAAATATCACCACACTTCCATGGTAGCATAAAGAGGGTCCCTACATGCAAACCGAAGCATTACGAAATGTGTTGGGGAACAGACAGTTTCTTAAAAAGATAGTTTGAAAGACAGTACCGTTCGGGTATTCAGGCAGGCGCCATCTTGGAAAAACAGACTTGACCAGTCGAACCATGAAAGCCGTTCTATGTAAGCTGAACTGTGAGCAAATTGTGTTCGGTTTTAGTTCGCATTGCCAGCTGTAAGTCTTGCTCATTGATCTGCATGAATGACCGAAAAACCTCTTGCCATGGGAGATTCCAAGTCACAGTTCAGCTCACCTAGCACAGCATTCGTGGTTCGACTGGTCGAGTCTGATTTCCCAAGATGGCGCCTTCTTTCCCCAAGAACAGCACGGCAGAACCACATTTAGAGCGCATGTGGTCACATAAAGCAATTATGGGTTTCAGTAAATATGTTATTGGTTTTGTCTTTGAAAGTGGCTGATGTGATGGTAGCTTTACAGTTCTCTACAGATGGTGTATTCTAAATCCTAGTGAGAATCAGTCACATGAGGATATTTGTGTACCTGACGTGTATACAGATTTTTCAGATATTCCAATGAAGTGTTTGCACGGAGTGGTGAACATGAGAAATATTGTTTGAACAAAGCAAGAAATTGAATCAGACTCCTGGGAGTCAAGCTCAGTGATCTCTGCCTGTCTTAGCTGAAGTCCTTCTGACCGCTTAGTCAGCAACTCTGTAATGCTGAGTGGGTTGAGCCGTGATGACGGAGACATAATGCTGTGTCACCATCGCTCTCATCTTACTCCGAAGCATTTGATCCCTCACTGAAAGTGTTGTTCGATTAAAACACTACCAGGGGTTAACTTTTGTATTTGGTATAAGAGTTCACTTCAGTTGATGTCCAAATTCACAACTTTAATTACGTGTCAGTATTTTCCTTGATTTTCAGAGGGTGACACACACACATGGCTCAGGTTACCAACACAAGAGTTATCTACCCCGATTTTACCCTTCTATTCTCAGTGTGCTTTGGCCTGCGTTACGATACACATGTCTTCTTACCGTTGAGGGAGCCTCTGTTATGATACACCTGTTTTCTCTCTGTCAGGCTTTAATGACTTGATATCGTCAGGAATCTTCTGGGGTGACGCAAGTTGGCCGCTGCTTCGGAACATCTCTTAGTTTGATCTCAAGAGAGATGTGGCAGTGGTTGATCATGCAGCTAGCATTGGATTTTGTGATAAAGAGCCTTGTTAGTTAAGATCTATCCCTGCATGTGTGCAGGTTAAACACTGTTCAAGGCACAGTGTTTTTTTTTCAAGTGTAATTCTTCAAAGATATTCCATTACTGTTTGTTCTTTTAATAACACCTTGGCTCTGTGCTATTTGTCAGCCAAAGCCATTAGTGGAGAATTGCAATATATGTGACATGCACACTAATTCATGTAACATGCAGGGTTAGAATAGCAGCTCTGTGAAATGACAAATGAAAAAACCTCTGGTTGTGTCTCAAGGCACTGAGCCTCCTGAACAGACTCTTTGTCACAGCTCTGACCCCCATGGAATACGGAGGGTGACGAGCAAACCTACTCTCCAACAGAAGCACCTGTTTCTCTTGTGTTTCTGGGGCGACCAGGGACAGATGAGAGAGTGGCAGAAGGAAAGATACAGTAGATGGAAAGTGAGTGAGGAGTTTGTCCTTTTCCTAGAAAACTGAGGTGAACCAATAAAAAAACAGTCAAGCCTTCATCCTTGGTATAACCTCATTTGCACTGCACTGCCTGACATTGTTGAGAAAATGCCAAGTTATTAATGGAAGCACTAAAAGTAATGACTAGTACACATAAGTGGAAAAGGTGGCGTGCTACTCTGTTATTTAAATGCAGCCTTATCATTTTCTGATCTTTAAAGATGCATATTACTGTGCTTTCCAACTTCGGGACACATTTCTGACATGTTGCATGCAGTAGACATTTGTGTTCTGTAAGTCAAATTTTACCTGCAAATATAAAAATGTCAATTAACTACAAATCTTAAAAACATGAAGGAGATCTTCCAAACGTTTTGAGTTATAATAAACTCTCAATCCTGTTTATATTATGGAGAGACCAGCCAATCAAAACAGTCCAAGCACTAGTCTAACATACCCTGGACGGTATTCTGTCAAGGCTTATTTTGCTAAATTAAGTGAGAGTTCCGTTTAAGGGGGTAGGCTTAGACCCGGAAGTTGAAGCAGCCCTGGGTGGTTTCTGTCCTTTCATGCTCACTTCGCTTCTGTTATTTCCGCATTTATAAACATTTAGTCCAAACTTTTAGTTAAGTGGATTTTTTAAGTGGTCATTTAAGGGATATTTATGGTAATTACAGTTTGTAAATTACAGTTAAATATCCATTAACACTACCCCTTAATCATTCAATTTTCAATGTTCTTAATTAAATGAATGGAGAGGGTTTATTTTTTGTTTTAAGGACCCCTTAATTCATTTTTCAGGGATATGTCATGATTTCAGGGGTAGTTTAAGGCAAAATTAATGGTATTTTAAAGGGTTAAAGTTTCATAGTGACAAATGAACCACTATTCTAAGAAATATTCAAGTTTCACATTTCATTATCAAATACTTTTCACTCTATAGTACGTTTTTATGTTTTATGTATCAACAGTGCATTGCACTGGCCATATCTATAACTAACACAAATATACCATTCCATATCCAAATATACATATCCATTAGGAGTCCATTTCTCAGTTCATATTAAAGCCAGCCCTCACTGGGCAGGTCGTTACAATCAAATACTGAAGGACACAGTATTATTTCAGTAGTGAGTTCATTGGATTAACAGAAAATGTGCAATATGCATCAAAATGAAATTAGACAGGTGCATAAATTTGGACACCCTTGTCATTTTGTTGATTTAAATACCTAACTACCTAATGTAGCACTGATTATTTGGAACACACAATTGGTTTGGTGAGCTCATTAAGCGTTAAACTTCATAGACAGGTGCATCCAATCATGAGAAAATGTATTTAAAGGTGGCCAATTGCATGTTGTTGTTCTCTTTGACTCGCATCTAAATGGCAACATGGGGGCCTCAAAACAACCCTCAAATGACCTGAAAACAAAGATTGTTCAACATTACTGAATGTGCAGTATTTCTTTAATCTAACCTAATACCATTTAAATGTGTAACTGTCAACCTGAATGTTTGTACTTTATGTGTAACGTAATGTCGCCTTTCCCCATATGCCTTGTCTTTGGCCAGGTCGCGGTTGCAAATGAGAACTTGTTCTCAATCAATTAACCTGGTTAAATAAAGGTGAAATTAAGAAACAATACAAAATAATATATGGTTTAGGGGGAAGCTATCGCAGAGTTTTAAGCTGTCAGTGTCCACTGTGAGGAACACAGTGAGGAAATGGAAGACCACAGTTACAGTGCTTGTGAAGGCCAGAAGTGGCAGGCCAAATAAAATATCAGAGAGGCAAAGGCGCAGGATGGTGAGAACGGTCAAAAACAGCCTCCAAGTCCTACAACATCATCTTGCTGCAGATGGTGTCACTGTGCATCGCTCAACAATTCAGCGCACTTTGCACAAGGAGAAGCTGTATGGGAGAGTGATGTGAAAGAAGCCCTTTCTGAACACACACCACAAACAGAGTTGCTTGAAGTTTGCAAACGCACATGTGGACAAGCCATTTTGGAAGAAGGTGCTGTGGACTGAAGTAACAAAGATGGCGTTATTTAGGAATAAGAAAGGGTGTTATTCATGGCGGCAAAAGAACACAGAATTCCAAGACAAACACTTGCTAGACACAGTAAAATTTGGTGGAGGTTCCATCATGCTGTGGGGCTGTGTGGCCAGTGCCGGTACTGGGAATCTTGTTAAAGTTGAGGGTCGCATGGATTCAACTCAATATCAGTAGACACTTGAGAATAATGTAGAGGAATCAGTCACAAAGTTGAAGTTACAACAACCAAAAACACTGCTCAAAATCTACTCTGGCATTAATACAGAGGAACAAGTACAATGTTCTGGAATGGCCATCCAGTCCCCAGACCTGAATATGATTGAAAATCTGTAGGTTGATTTGAAGCGGGCTCTCCATGCTCAGCAACCATCCAATCTAACTGAACTGGAGATGTTTGCAAGGAGGAATGGTCTTAAAAAAACCTTCATCCAGAATCCAGACACTCATTACAGGCTATTGGAAGAGTCTAGAGGCTGTTATTTCTACCGAAGGAGGCTCAACTAAAAATGAATGTGGTATTTCTGTTGGGGTGCCCAGATTTATGCACCGGTCTAATTTCGTTTTGATGCATATTGCACATTTTCTGTGTCCTTCAGTTATTTGAAAGATCAAAATGAAATTGCTGATCCAAACACCCAATTATTTATAAATGAAAATCATAGAAATTGAATTATAAGGGGTGCCTTAGCCTTTGCATTCGACTGTAGTTATGTCAGATCTCATAACTTAGTCTAGAACACATTACACAAACCTAGTTACACATTTAATCTGTCAGCATGTTTTTAGCAAGCCATTTGCCTTTCCTTGTTAGTTGCGGCAATATGAGACATTCTATAATGCTTAACATGAAAAACCTAACGTGGCTTAATGTTCTAAACAATGATATATCATCACTAAATTTCTCTTGGCCATAGCTTGTCATTAACACTTAAGCCTGTCAAAAAATCTAAACCGAAATCCAACGATTATAGAAGTAATCTCACATTAACATTCTTCTTCATTGGCCCCTACGGCGAGGAAAAAGCTTAACGTGGTTTAATGTACCTAAACAATGATCAATGATTACCAAATTCCTCTCTCATATTGCTCATCATAATCACTGAAAACTGTTAAAAAACCTTACCCAAAGTTTAATTATTATGGGTGTTATCTGACAAGTGTTTCTACTTCATTAGAGCCTATTGTAAGGAAAAAGCTTAACATGGTTTAATGTACCTAAACAACGATCAATCATCACCAAAATTCTCTCTCATATTGCTCATCATAACTACTGAAACACACATCTATCTCATGTTGATTGGTGTTTAGGTACATTAAACCATGTTAAGCTTTTTCACATTAGGATTTCTAAAGCCCATGAGAACCATGGAGTGCCCTGCAATGAAGCAGAAACGCTTGTCAGATGTCAGATAACGTCCATAATAATTGGACTTTGGGTTCGATTTTTTGACAGTTTCCAGTGGTTATGAGGAGCAATTTGAGAGAGAAATTTGGTGATGATTGATCATTGTTTAGGTACATTAAACCACGTTAAGCTTTTTCACGTTAAGCATTTTAGAATGTCCCGGCAGTATTGCAATTTTTGGAGATAACACCTTCAAATTATATATAAAGTTCCATTAGTTTCCGCTGCTGAGAAGAACATTGCCACGGTTTTTTGCTTATTTTTGTGACATTGTATCTCCTTTTTGAAGAAATTTTGTTTAGGGCTGCTTATGTATTCTGTGCACATGCACAATGCAAGCTTGTTTAAGCCTGGTTGGAGTTAGTGTTGACAAGACAGGTAAATTCTGTAAATGGAACTGCTTGAGCCAGAATTGAAAGGTGCCGGTCATTCAAATGAGGCGTTTTCAATTAAGCACATATTTCATTAGCAGCATTGATGGAATACCTGTCACATCGGCCCCCAGGGAGGAGGGCAGGAGGCGCTCTGACTCCCCAGAGTACTGACTTTCATATTGTTTTGCCACGGTGCACAGGAGGACACAGGGCTGGAGTCCTCTATGCATATCTATGCTGTTCTCGGAACAGGTGCTTTCAGTTCGGCCTGATTACAGGCAGGGTGGGGATGGGTATATAAACAGTGGTTGGGAATCACACATTGTCTGTTCTCGTTTTGGTTATGCGTTATATTCGCTGAGTCTGTCTTTACAGAGGCTTTATTTTGTATATTCTATTATTAAATTATCCTGAAGAGTATCCTGCGCCTGTCTCCTGTTCATTTCTACACGCGTACTGACCGAAGAACAGACCTTTCCTATGGAGGCAGCAGGAGACCAGGACGTCAAAGTGGCGTTGGCAGAGAGGGACCAAGTGCTACACCAGCACCACAATAAACTGGGGAACCTGGAGGTGGCAATAGAGGAAGTCCTGCAGCGGTTACGGCGCATGGAGGCGCAGGGTTCTTCCACGCCTGTCAGTCCTCCCAGTTCAGCCGAGAGAGAGGGGTCTGGGGTCGCGACTACCAGAGGATGGGAGGTCGCCCTTCCCGAAAGATATGACGGTCACCCGGAGCGCTGTCGCAGCTTTCTACTGCAAGCGGACTTATACTTTTCCAGCCGCCCGGCTCAAACCGGCTCGGATAGGTTCAAGATTGCCACGGTCATCTCCCTTCTGACTGGTAAGGCCCTGGAGTGGGCTACCGCTTTATGGGAGGGCTCAGGTCCGGAGACCTCCGATTACGAGAGCTTTGTTGCATTATTCCGGGCCGTGTTCGACCACACACCGGTAGGAAGGGAGTGGGGTGACAGGCTTCTCCACCTCCGACAGGGGTCCCGTACCACCGCAGAATATGCTCTGGAGTTTTGAACCCTCGCCTCCTCCAGCGGATGGAACGATAACGCCCTCCTGTTGTTGTTCAGAGAAGGGCTCAGGGACGAGGTTAAACTAGAGTTGGCGTGTCGGGACGACGAGGCCACATTAGACCAGCTGATCCAGATGGCAATCAAGTTGGATGGTTTGTTGCGGGCTCGGAAGAAGCCCCCTGCACGTACTGCTGTGGTTCCTGTCCTCCCGGTTCGGGAGGAGCCCATGGAGATGGGGACTACCCGACTAACATCCACAGAGAGGGGGAGACGACTCCGCCTCGGGCTCTGCCTCTACTGTGGAGAGGAGGGGCACCTGCTCGCCCAGTGCCCTGCGGTAGGAGGACCATTACGCACGTCAGAGAGGAATCGCCCCCCATTCGGGAAGGTAGGAATGCATTTTTCTGCTGTACCTTTTTCTAATGACTTCATGACTATCACTGTGCAGTTGTTGGACTACCCTAGCATGCCATGTATTAGAGCGCTCGTGGATTCCGGGGCGGCGGGCAATTTCGTCAGTGAGGCTCTGGTCCGCGAATGGTCTGTGCCGTGTGAGAATCTGGAAACACACATGCCCGTCTTAGCAGTGGATGGTCGTCCTGGGGGAGAGGGTCAAATCACCCGTCGTACAGTACCTCTGGTATTGAAGGTGGGTGAGCAGCATACGGAGAGTCTGCGATTTTTCTGTATAACATCTAATTCATATTCCATCGTGTTGGGCATGCCCTGGTTGTGCGCACATGTTCCGGTCATGGATTGGAGGGGTAAGAGGATTACGGCTTGGGCTCCGGAGTGTGACCAGACATGTAGACCGGTGTCCCTGCTGACCACGTCCGTGGAGAGCCCTGACTGTTCACCAAACCTGTCTGTTTGTGTTCCTCCTATGTATCAGGACCTCGGGGAGGTTTTCTCCAGGAGCAAAGCGTCTGCCCTGCCACCACACAGACCAGGGGACTGTGCCATACGGCTCCTTCAGGACGCTGCTCTACCGCGTAGCCATGTATACCCCTTGTCGGTGGAGGAGACCAAATCCATGGAGACGTACGTGGAGGAGAGCCTGGCGCAGGGACACATCCGGAGATCCACCTCCCCCGTCTCTTCTTGCTTCTTTTTCATTAAGAAGAAAGACGGGGGGGTCTTCGGCCTTGTGTGGATTACCGGGCACTCAACGCAGTCACTGTGAGATACAGGTACCCCCTCCCCATTACTCACACAGCTGTTGAAACCATGTGTGGCGCCAAGTATTTCACCAAGCTGGACTTACGCAGCGCTTACAACTAGGTCCTCATACGGGAGGGGGATGAGTGGAAGACCGCTTTCAGCACCACGTCGGGGCATTACGAATACCTCGTCATGCCCTACGGTCTAACCAATGCCCCTTCTGTGTTTCAGTCGTTCGTGAATGAGGTGTTCCGAGATCTGCTGGGGAAATACGTCATCGTATACATTGATGACATTCTTGTGTATTCTGCCACCTTAGCCCTGTATGTCCAACACGTTCGAGAGGTTTTACGCAGACTGCTTAAGAACCACCTGTACGTCAAACTCGAGAAGTGTCTATTCCATCAGCCTTCCGTAGCCTTCCTGGGATACAGTATATCGGAGTCCGGCCTTGAGATGGAGGTGGACAAGGTGGAGGCTGTCAGCCGGTGGCCGGTGCCTGGCTCCGCCAGGGAGCTACAGCGATTCCTCGGTTTCGCGAACTACTACCGGCGGTTCATCCGCTCCTTCAGCACGGTGGCAGAGCCGCTGACAGCTCTGTTGAAGGGGGGAGCGCGCCGGCTCGCATGGTCGCCCGCTGCAGTGGTAGCTTTCCGAGATCTAAAGGACAGGTTCACCTCAGCGCCCATTCTTCGCCACCCTGACCCCGACCTGCCATTTGTGGTGGAGGTGGATGCGTCCGAGGTCAGCGTGGGAGCCATCCTTTCCCAGCAGCAAGGTAACCCGGCTAAGTTGTATCCTTGTGCCTTCCACTCCAGGAAACTGACCCCGGCAGAGCGCAATTACGCGGTGGGTGACCGGGAGCTCCTGGCGGTGGTGGACGCCCTGACGCGGTGGAGACATTGGCTGGAGGGGGCCAACCATCCGTTCGTGATATGGACTGACCACCGCAACCTGGAGTACTTCAGGACGGCCAGGAGGTTGAACGCCCGTCAAGCCAGGTGGGCATTATACATGACCAGGTTTGATTTCACCTTGTCCTATCGCCCAGGGTCGAAGAACGGCAAAGCGGATTCACTGTCGAGGATGTATGAGGGCGACGTGGAGAGTCGGCCGGAGATGCCTCTCATCTCTCCGGCAAGAATCGTCGCACCCATCCTGTGGGAGTTTGATGAGGCCATCCGTTGCGATCCAGGCTCCGCAGCGCCTCCTTCGGCCTGCCCACCAGGGAGGGCATATGTGCCTCCTACATACCGGGACCGTCTTGTGGTGTGGGCTCACACGTTACCGGTCACCGGCCACACGGACGTACTACGGACACTCCAGGCAATCCGAGAGAAGTACTGGTGGCCGGGGATGGAGAGGGAGGTCCGAAGGTATGTGTCGTCTTGTGCCACCTGTGCCCAGTGCACCAGTCCGCGACACAAACCGTTTGGTAAGCTCCTTCCCCTTCCTATCCCGCAACGTCCCTGGTCCCATATCTGTGTTGATTTTCTGACTGATCTTCCGGTATCCAGAGGATGTACTACTGTATTGGTTGCTGTGGACAGGTTTTCCAAGGCCTGCCGATTAATTCCTTTCCCTGGGCTACCCACCGCCCTTCAAACGGCGGAGGCTTTGTTTAACCATGTCTTCCGTCATTATGGCATACCAGAGGACGTATTGTCAGACCGCGGACCCCAGTTTACGTCCAGGGTATAGAGATCTTTCATGAGGAGGCTGGGAGTCGCTGTCAGCCTCACGTCCAGATACCACCCGCAGACGAACGGGCAGACTGAGAGGACCAATCAGGAGATCGGGCGGTTCCTCAGGTTGTATTGCCATGACAGCCAGGGAGACTGGGCGGACATCCTCCCCTGGGCAGAGTACGCCCAAAATTCCCTCCGACACACCGCGACACAGTTAACACCTTTACAATGTGTCCTAGGTTTCCAGCCCCCATTGGCGCCCTGGCATCCCGACCCAGATCAGATACCAGCGGTGGATGACTGGTTCCGTCGTGCGGAGCGACTGTGGGCTGCGGCACATACGCGGCTGCAACGCGCGGTCCGACGACACTGCCGGCAGGCGGACAGGCATCGCTCGACAGCGCCGGACTTCCAGGTTGGGGACCGCGTCTGGGTATCCACCCAGGACATGGCGCTGGGCACACCTTGTCGGAAGTTGTCTCCCCGTTACATAGGCCCGTTTCCCATCATCCGCAAAGTGAACGAGGTGTCCTATACCTTGCAGCTGCCCCAACATCTCAGATACTCACCCACTTTTCATGTTTCCCTCCTCAGGAAGGCGGTACCGGGTTTGTTGGACGATGATGCTCTCCCGGCCGCACCCCCCCCCCCCCCCCCCCCC
>JACXGM010031168.1:0-13047 GCA_016801145.1 Umbra pygmaea
CTTTATGAAGACTAACTAATTTGCTTTTTGTCTGAAAATGGTTCATTTGTTTTCATGTGTGCTTGAAACATTTAATTCAGCTATATTATAGAAAACAATATGATGCCATCATGAGATAGAGATAGAATTAAGCAGTAGAACAAAAGGATTCATTAAATATTATTTTAAAAGATAGCATTGACTTTGAATGAAGTCGGTTGAATCTAAAAAAGTAGCTTACATGTAGTAAGCTACTTTTGCCATTTTTTTGTAGCTTAGCTTGCTACATTTTCCTAGGGGAAGTTCAGTGTAGTGAAGATTCTTTTGGTGTAGAATAACTAGTAGCTTAGCTCACTACATTGTACAAGTAGCTTGCCCAACACTGATAATATCAATGTGCCAAGGTACAAACTTGCCTGGCTTTTAAAGGGAGTGGGGAGATGACACTCTGATTGGTTTATTGAATGTTACGCCCAAAACACACGCATGAATTAATGAAGACACTGTGTACAACCCTTTTGAACCAGGCGCTCGGTGCATGGAGCCTTTTTTCCGCTGTCAAACTAGCAAAAGTGGATTTGGACACGCCCAAAGTGTACTTGTGCCATGCACTTTATGCTGTGCACTTAAATTGTTAAAATAGGGCCCTATAAGTTGTATTGATAAAAGAACCATTGTGCAGCTCTCTTTATTGATCTAAGGCTTGGATCATCCATTACTTCTAAATAGGCTGTCATCATTTGGACTAGACCTGGCTGCCTGTAGATTGTTTAAAAAATATTTAACAAATAGAACACAGTGTGTATCCAATGATGGTGTAAAACTCCTTGACGTAGTGAAGGGTGTTCCACAGAGATCAATTTTTTTTCACCATTCTTTTCACCATTTATATTAATAATATTGGTTCAGTGTTAGGCCTATATGCAGATGATACTGTTGTTTATGTTATTGCCCCTATTGCTGACCAGGCCCTGTTTGAGCTCCAATCTGCCTTTATAGCCATACAGAATGCTTTTGTTGAATTGAAACTGGTACTTAATGTAGACCAAATCAAATATATGCTTTTCTTCAAATGACCAGAAAATTTGTGATGTAAATGTATAATTTGCACATCAGATGGTGCCCCCATTGGCCATGTTCATGTTTACAAATATTTGGGGATCTGAATTGATGATAGGCTCTCCTTTTAAATGCATGTCGATGAGTTGGTAAAGAAACTAAGGGCCCTATCTTGCACTCGGCGAAATTGGTTTCATTCCTATTTTGCACCCAACGCACAGGCGATTTTTCCCTCCACAGACAAGCGTCAGTAAATTAGGGAATTAACTTGCACTCCCGGGGCAGTTCGTCAAAAAGAATAGGCGTGTTCTGGCGCAAACGTTCCCTGGTGCTTATGTTCAGATGCTATTTTAAGGGCGCAAGCTTGGCCATAATGTAGTGTGTGCACAACGTGCAATACACTGTTCTTAACTACACAGACACAGCATTTCCCATAATTGCAACCCATACATAATTAGAAGGAAAAATATTACCACATTAGTGAAGATGTGAATAAATAGGCATACATCTAGTGTACACATTTACCTAAATTATTCAGAATTAATTATTGGCACTGGTATACATCGACTGCAAGGGAACCCATTCAATCAACATTCACACGTAATTTCCGATGCTAATAGTAAAATCACCCATGCCATTGTGAATTACACTGACTCAAGCCACGACTGATTTATGCTGGCAAACTCTGCCATTCCTGCCATCTTTGAGGAGAATACCACCTTGGATGGGTGGCTGTGAAGGGGATAATGGCTATCTGTTAAAGACATGGCTCATGACACCATTTATGATGCAGCAACAGTGCGTGAAATGCTGTTTAATCAAAAACACACACAAACACACAGTGTAGCCCAATTGAACAAACATTCAGCACACTGAAAATGCGCTTTAGGTGTTTGGATAGGACAGGAGGCACTTTATAGTCCTCAGATAGTCACAGCATTCTTTGTGGCTTGTTGTGTTTTACACAAAATTTCCATGATTCACGGATGTGTTGATGACATAAATGAGGAAATATTAAAGGACTTAAGGAGACGTGATGTTGAAATGCATGTGCCGTTGCCACTTAACCCAAATGCTCCAGCAGCAGAACGGGGGAAGAGAGCTTATTTGACAGAAGAGTGAGGTATGCAAAGTAATCTTTGTCTAATGTTAGACTACATTGTAAAAATATCACCATGCATTCAAAACCTTGTGATTCAGTGAGAGTGAGCCCATTACATCAAAAAGTATGTCTTTGTGACTTTTTTATTTTTTTGCACATAAACAAATGATACGCCCAAACCACAGCTATGACTAATGTAGCTACTTCAGACCTACCCATTTTAGAGTTGCGTCGGGCGCAAGTGTCTTTTATCTCGCCGGCATAATAGCAACAGCGCCTGGAACCCGCCCACAATGTCACTTGCGTTTCGCATTTCATACTTGTGTTTCAGATCGTTAAAATAGTGCCCTAAGTGTTCAAGTAGGTTTCTTTTATGGAAACAAGTCTGGTTTGACTTGAAATAATAGAAAACAACTTTTTTTTACTTTTTTAACTGTCATTGATTATGGGGACAACCTCTACAGTATATGCATGACACTGCCTCTGTTCTGAAACCTCTCAATGCTTTATATCATAGTGCCATTCCTTTTATTACAGGAGACAGGTTTAGTACCAATCATTGCAAGCTTTACAAGAAAGTAAATTGGCTGCCTTTAAGTCCCATAATTCACATTTAACTGTTAGATGGACTGGCTACCAGACCCAAGCTCCAGGATGGCTATCATTAGAGATCCCTAAGATCTCCACTGAACTGTGTAGATTGGCTATTAGTTATTGCCCCTCACATTTGGAATTAATTACAATATACTTTTAAATTGGAGGAACTAGTGCCTTTAGGGCATTTTAGATGTTTACTTGAAGCTGACTTTATTACAGACTGTCTTTGTTTTGTTTGATTGTGTTGCTTTTTTATTGCAATTAAATTGTTGTATTAATATGTTTTGCTTGTTTACTGTAAGTTGTATTTTGTTTGACCTGCACACATTGTTGCTGCAAATGAGGACTTGTTTTCAGTCGACTTACCTGTATAAATACATAAAATAAAACATGTAATATGTTAAGTCGGAGATATAAACAACTCCCTGAGCATCTGTGCTCACTCTATCCACACTCATTCCGAGCACGCACCGATGGAGGTGGGCAGCACCACCTATACCCTCTTGGACACCAGAAACCCTGGCAGCTTCTGACCTAGGTGGTATGATGCCTGTTCCGATGTCTCTGTACTCATAGGCCCTGGGACTGCACCATTGACCTGATGGAGGGACATCAACCCCCAAAGAGTCAAATCTACTTCTTATCTGTAGTGGAGAGGGAGGCCATGGATAGGTATGTGGTGGAAGCCATGGAGAGGTATGTGGTGGAGGCACTTTATCAGAAGCTCTACATCGCCCAACTCTACTTCGTGGTCAAGAAAGCTGGTGGCCTGCGGCCATGTGTTGACCACAGGGGCCTGAATCTGGCAGCCCTAAATCACATGAAATGTGTTCTTAGGAAACTATTTTGTAAAACCGAAATATGTAAAATATGAACGCATGAGAGGTTCAATTACGTTTGTAGGGAACGTTAACCCTAACCTTAATTCTAACCTTAACCTCAGTAACGTCATATCTAACCTTAACGTTAGTATCCTCCTACCTAACCTTAACTGTGAATGTTGCAATATAATTTCGAACGCTATGGAATGTGTGGAATGTTCTCGCATAAATTCGCTAAACGAAATGTACCAGAGCAACGTAATTGAAGTACAAATATAGCCTAATAACGAAACGTGCAGTTCAAACGTAAAAAAACTAAATATGTTGGCATATAAGGCTTTTCTGAGAACGTAATTTGGGAGAAATTCTGAGATGTACGGTTGGAATCTGGTGACCATCAAGTACTGTTACCCTCTGCCACTGGTGCCATCGGCGATTGAGCTACTACGAGAGGCAAAGTGCTACACAAAGTTGGAACTAAGAAGCGCTTACACCCTTAAATGAATACAAAAGGGAGACAAATGGGCAACTCTGTTCAGCACTACCTCGGGCCACAAAGAGTACTGCGTATTGCCCGACAGCCTTGCCAACGCACCTGCAGTCTTCCAGTCATTCGTAAACAACATATTCCGAGATATGCTGGGTAGACAGGTGTTGGTGTACATTGACAACATCCTGGTCTACTCAGCCACACTGGAGGAACATGTCAGGAACATCAGAGCTGACCTGCTCTGCCTCCAGAACCATTGCCTGTTTGTAAATGTGAAAAAATATGAATTTCACAAACAGGTCTTCTCATTCCTGGGCTACATAATTAGCCCCCAGGGAAAGTATATGGAGAAGGAGAAGACAGAAGCAGTCAGCTCATGTCCAATCCACACTACTATCAAGGGCCTACAGAGCATTTTGGGCTTTGCAACTTCTGTAGGAGATTCATTAGGTCATTCAGCTCCACAGCCGTTTGTTCACCTCTCTCCTCAAGGGTGGTCCAGAGAAGCTCATCTGTAACCCGGAAGCCGAAGCTGGATTTCGGATGCTTAGATAAACGTTCACTACGGCACCCGTACTCAAGCATCATGAACCGTCCCGTCCTTTTGTCCTAAAAGTGGATGTGTCAGGGGTGGGCATGGGAGGGGTACTCTCGCAATGGCATGGTAAGCCGGTAAAATTCTAGAGCTTTGCATTTTCTTCTAAGAAACTCTATTCCGCAGAGGAACTATGGAGTTGGAGACCAGGAGTGGTTGGTGGTGGTCTTTGCTCTGAAAAGAGTGGAGACATTGGCTGGAGGGCGCGGCACTTCCATTACAGATTCTGATGGAAATGTTCCTTGCCGCTATCTAACTCACCCCCAGGCCCTCTCAATTACTTACTACCGATCAGCGCAGTGACGCAGGATCCAGGAGGAACGGGTCAATAAACAAACTTACATTTCTTATACAGTCATAAAGTAAGATATCATGAATTAATACAAAACTTACAACGTCATAAATATCAAAATAAACATCCCATTTACGGATCAATTTGAGCCTACTTACAATGTTAGCCTAGCCCATACAGAAATCTAATATATGGCCATATGTGTATATAACTTATATGTCCTATATCAACATATATGGTGGAAACATCATCACATATATGTACATATATGTCGAAATATGCAATAATTGGCCGTTTTTATATATGTGACATACATTTCCACATTTGACATCCATATCTGCATTTACCTATGGTTTACAGAGTGTATAAGTGATGTAATGTATAGTCTGTGTCAATGTACATATGAGATTATGTAAAAAAATTATATAGAAATACTGCTAAATTTATTCTTGCCTTATGTCAATTAAAAATGTGTCTACAAATTTAAACAAGAATGAATGCTTATGTGTGAGATATTGATGTTCTATACAGTACTGTATATGTGATGATAAGTAGGGGTATGACATGTTTATCAATCTTTTTTAAATGTATCCCATATGGAAATCTAATATATGGCCATACAGGTATGTATACTTATATGTCAGATATCGGCATATATGGTGGAAACATCATTACATATATGTACATATATGTTGAAATATACAAAAATTTGCCATTTTTATATATGTGACATATATTTCCTCATTTTGTAATTCAAATTTTGTAATCAAAATATATGGTCATATATTTTCAAATATATGTTAAGATTTTTCATATGTATGCCCATATATGGCCATATATTAGATTTCTGTATGGGAGAACCAACAATGCTCATGGCCTTTAGAGTAACAGGTATATTGTAAAAGTGGGAACAACTGTATGCTCAGATAGAGATGTAAGCTATAATAACACATGGAAAGTATTAAACTAGAAAATGAATGACACTAAGAAGTCAAGTCTCATGTTACACCTTTGCTAACTCAGATTACTGGTGTAGTCCTTGTATGGCATGCTAAGATACTACCAGTGCTTTAGGATAGCATTTAACAGCATTCAAGAGGTCTTTGATGCTATAAACATTGAACATTTATAGATTACAAGATGGAATTACTGTCAAACACATGAACTTCTTAAGGCAAATTTTCTGCAGATAGAAGTGCCATATAGTAATATTTTAAGTGTATGTCCCTCCTTCCTTTCTAACAGCGTGCAACCCAGAGGTGTGAATTTTGTGGCAGACTAGTCTAATGACGTCCCTGACTTTGTTTGAAACAGACCTGAGAAAGTGTGCACTTCTTCTTCTGTTAGTCTTTGTCCGTTTTTTCTGTGACTATACAATACATTTCAGTGAGGAAGTAAGTACACCCCCACAATTGTTTTTCGTACATATTTAGAGATGCTCTAGCATCATGTCAACAAGATTGACAGATAATGTAAAAAAAAAACACTGAAGTCATTTACCAAATTAACATTAACAGATATTGTGAGAAAGCTTTGCAACCGCCAAATGGCTAACATTAAAATGTGGAAATTTTCAGAAGACAGACCAAGCAGTTATCGAAAACGTTCCAAGCAATTTGAAGTCAATCACTGCACTCTTTCACTGCTAACCTAGAGCAGCACCACATTCCAGACTACTGGCAATCCATATAGGAAAGGCCATTCATTTTAATACTGTGAAATAGTAGTCTGAAAGTAACCACTGGACCTAAAAAAACCTAGGACAATGTGAGGCCATCTGTCAAAAAGCTGACTTGCGGTTGAAATTGAAAATGCAATGTACTACATTGAAGATACTTTCACAGTTGGTGCTCTATCTTAGTGGTTTCAGTATATTTTCTGAAAAGAAAGTATCTACAAAATTGTGTTGTCTGACCTTTACCCTACTTTGAATTCACTGTGAAGTTTGAATTTGGAATTTTGAATTCTGTGAAGTTTGAATTTGGAATTTTATATTCTGTGAAGTCAAAACCATCAATATGCGATGGGAATGCATTTTTCCTTGAATTACTTCTTCAAAATAGACTTTGTGAAAAGTGAAAAATCTGGTAAAAGACAAACAAGATACCCTTAAAGTACAAGGAATGTCTGCCAAATTAACAACAGCATTTATTAAAGCTGGCAAAGTATTTATAGTATTTTTTCAGAACAATGAATGTGTTAGATTTTTTGTTTTGTTAAATTATGCAAAATGTACTTTTTCAGTTTTGACTGAGGTTACTTTATAAATGCCCATATGCTCAAAGATGTAAAAACAAAAATGTAGTAAATGTACCTTAAACTTTTCAGGGAGTTTACTTACTTCCTCACAACAGTGTATTATGCTAAACCAATACCTTTAACCATAAACTACATGGGACTTGTAGAAGTCATTTTCCTGATTTATCTCACAGGGACACACACCGCGTCATGGGAATCTACTGGATGACACGTTCTGACACACATTTTGCAAAAAAAGTTTAAAAAATGCATTGTGTGTAAAGTAACTGTTGGATTTTTTTCTATTTACAAGCCTGAGTATGTTTATGCCGTTTGATGTACTGCACAGGTTATGCAAATGTTTAAGGGGGCCCAACCAAATGACCATTCCTTTAAATTACACATGTTGTCACAGACGTTGACATACACTAAAGTCATTAAAACTAATTTTTCAACTACCCTACAAACTATAGTTTTGACAAGTTGAAAAGTACACCTACTTGGTGTATGTCACACATTTTTTCCAACAACTGTTTACAGATTATTCAACTTAAAATTCATTATACATTATCAAAATTTCAGTGGGTCAGAAGTTTATATACACTAAGTTCACTGTGCCGGTAAACAGGATGGAAAATTCCAGAAAATTATATCATGGCTTTAGAAGCTTCTTATAAGTTTATTGACATAATTTGAGTCAATTGGACAATTGGAGGCCTACCTTCAGATTCAGTGCCTCTTTACTCAACATCTTGGGAAACTCAAAATCAAACAAGTCCACAGAAAGAAAATTGTAGACTTCCACAAGTCTGGTTCATCCTTGGGAGCAATTTCCAAATGCCTGAAGGTACCACGTTCATCTGGACAAACAATAGCATGCAAGTAAAACACCTTAAGACCACCTAGCCTTTTGGGTTACTTACGGTGACTGAGTTGGAAATTACTGAAGGAAATTACTTTCCTTCCAAGTATTTTTACACAATCATCGATAGCTACATTGAAGCTAATGATGCTACCTCCACTCGAAATAGGCCAGGGTCTGGAAGCAAAGCCCAGACAACAGACTAGTTAGCCAGTTAGGCACTCCACCATTGCTCTAACTCGTCTTTCGTTTGTTATTTCCAAACAATTGCACCAAAAAGAATACAACCACCCTGGCTTTAAATAGAACAGAGTTAGCAGTACTCTGTTTGGCATTTTTATTATTTTACATTTATTCCTCCAAATATTTACACAATCACCGATAGCTTCATTGAAGCTAAATATGCTTTCACCACTTCAGATAGGCCGGGGGCTGGGTGAAAATCCCAGACAACAGACTAGTTAACCAGTTAGCCACTCACCAATTGCTCTAACTCGTTTTTCGTTCATTATTTCCAAACAATTGCACCAAAACATATTCAACCACCCTGGTTTTAAATATTACAGATTTAGCAGTATTCTGTTAGGCATTTTTATTCATTTTACATTCGTTCCTCTAATAAAGTCTAACTCCAACAAAGTAGATAATGGTCTATCCGCTCTTTTCCTGTGATCATTTGGTCCTCTATCTGGCCTGGCTGTTTTTTCAAAAGCACTTTGGTCCATTTGAGTGTCAACTCAAATGATCTAACAAAAAGTTGTAATCATCTTTTACATGGAGATGGTTGAAAGGAAAACCATTTCCTTGTCCCACTCTTAAAAGGTGCATATACTTCCACCCCATGTACTGTAGTATGCCTATTCACGGACAGAGTATGCAGTTTTATGATCTCCTCCCCTGTATTTTCATTCAAGGATCAGTAACGTCACTGATCCGTGAACTCAAAAACGTACGGAGGGCAGCTTAGGAAGTGCAGAACGCCGGGAAAACATTTTTAGGGGTTAGAAGGCTGGAGTGTCCCATTAAGGTACCTCCTTGGCTCCTTAAATGCTATTACAAGAGATTTAAAATATATAGATTGTTTTGATTAGATTTTTTTATTATTGCAAATTTAAAGGTGCTATATGTAAAACGGACAGCGAGCGTTAAAAAATGGGTACTACAGTTCAAATTCAAAATACTTGAGTTGTATCCCTCCGCCCCTCCTCCACAGAATCGAAACTAACATGACAAACAAGATCAGCGCAATCATGACAAGCGAACCGTGTTTTACTACGTCTATGGTCATGGAACCGTTTAGAAACATGCAGAGTTTTTTTAGGTTGTGTAGAATCTCTATGATCTCGTTCATATATTTGTTGCATTCCATGGCTGTAGCGCGCTGGGTTTGTGTTTTTACAGGTATGCCTGGCAACCCGTTCATGCTGTCAAAATGGGCAGTTGAAAACAACACACAGGCCAAAACATAAACATAAATTCCGTCACAGAACGTACTTTCCCAAAAGAAAAAATACTGACATTAGCATTGTTTTCAGAAAATATAGTATTTCAGCTTAACATGTTTCCTTAATATCTGACGAGGCCTTGGCTTCATTTTTGGATTTATTACAGTACTTGTATTACATATAGCCCCTTAAGTAATGCAAATTTCATGTAGTGGGGGTTTAGTGTAATTTCCTCCCTTAAGAAGATACATTACAGTGCTATGCGAAAGTATTTGGCCCCCTTGAACATTTCAATGTTTTGCCACATTTCAGGCTTCAAACATAAAGATATAAAACTGTAATTGTTTGTGAAGAAGCAACAACAAATGGGACACAATCATGAAGTGGAACGAAATTTATTGGATATTTCAAACTTTTTTAACATATAAAAAATGGACAAATTGGGCGAGCAAAATTATTCAGCCCTTTTACTTTCAGTGCAGCAAACTCTCTCCAGAAGTTCAGTGAGAATTTGATCCAATGTTGACCTAAATGACTAATGATGATGAATAGAATCCACCTGTGGGTAATCAAGTCTCCGTATAAATGCACCTGCTCTGTGATACTATTAGAGGTCCTTTGAAAACACAGAGAGCATCATGAAGAACAAGGAACACACACACCAGGCAGGTCCGAGATACTGTTGTGGAGAAGTTTAAAGACGGATTTGGATACAGAAAGATTTCCCAAGCTTTAAACATCCCAAGGAGCACTGTGCAAGCGATAATATTGAAATGGAAGGAGTATTAGACCCCTGCAAATCTACCAAGACCTGGCCGTCCCTCTAAACTTTCAGTTCATACAAGGAGAAGACTGATCAGAGATGCAGCCAAGAGGCCCATGATTACTCTGGATGAACTGCAGAGATCTACAGCTGAGGTGGGCGAGTCTGTCCATAGGACAACAATCAGTCATATACTGCACAAATCTGGCCTTTATGGAAGAGTGGCAAGAAGAAAGCCATTTCTAAAAACTTAAAGTTAAAGCCACCTGGGAGACACACCAAACATGTGGAAGAAGGTGCTCTGGTCAGATGAAACCAAAATTGAACATTTTGGCAACAATACAAAATGTTATGTTTGGCGTAAAGCAACACAGCTCATCACCCTGAACACACCATCCCCACGGTCAAACATGGTGGTGGCAGCATCATGGTTTGGGCCTACTTTTCTTCAGCAGGGACAGGGAAGATGGCTAACATTGATGGGAAGATGGATGGAGCCAAATACAGGACCATTCTGGAAGAAAACATGATGGAGTCTGCAAAAGACCTGAGACTGGGAAGACAATGATCCAAAACATAAAGCAAAATCTACAATGGAATGGTTCACAAATAAACATTTCCAGGTGTTAGAATGGCCAAGTCAACGTCCAGACCTGAATCCAACCGAGAATCTGTGGAAAGAACTGAAAACTGCTGTTCACAAACGCTCTCCATCCAACCTCACTGAGCTCGGGCTGTTTTGCAAGGAGGAATGGGCAAACATTTCAGTCTCTCGATGGGCAAAACTGATAGAGACATAACCCAAGCGACTTACAGCTGTAATCGCAGCAAAAGGTGGCGCTACAAATTATTAACTTAATAACTTGAAAAATTTTGCACGCCCAATTTTTCCGTTTTTTATTTGTTAAAAAAGTTTGAAATATCCAATAAAATTTGTTCCACTTCATGATTGTGTCCCACTTGTTGTTGCTTCTTCTTATAAAAAATTACAGTTTTATATCTTTATGTTTGATGCCTGAAATGTGGCAAAAGTTTGAAATGTTCAAGGGGGCCGAATACTTTCGCAAGGCACTGTATATCTAGTACCACAGCTCAAGGCTGGAGTACTCACAGACTAGTTCTGTGAAACCAAATCAAATATGCATATGACAAAAGTGTGCGTTTGTTTATGATTAAGCATCCACACTTGTCAAACGCAAATGTCGTTAATCCAAAACAAGTTATGTTTAAAGTAGCCTAATACCGGTAATAACAAAAAAAAAAGATTTTACATGTTTGAAATTTCACCCAGCTCAGTGGCTGGCAGATTAGGCCAAATTTCCTACCAATGTGAAAAAGGTACAAACAAATATGTTGAACAGACAATATTATTGAATATATTGACAGTGTCTTGTGAAAACATGATTACATTTAAAAAACATTCACTAGAGTCTGTTTTATCCAATAGACAAATTTTTGCAACACATGAACATGGACACACTACCTATCTATGCAATGAATTAACAATGATTATTGTAATAACTTACGAGCACTATTATTTTGAAGCAGAAAATCTGAGTTTGTGTTACCGGCAAAACATACTGCAGTGTTGCCAGACAAATTGTTCTTGCCTGTAGCTAGCGCCGGCGCTGTGTGTTTTAAGGTGAAAACGACATGCCAGATAGTAATAATGATACATTCATCAATTAATCCATGCAAGAAATTCATGATAATTCATGTACACTTATGGTAAAGTGTTACCAGTGTGCTTATTCTAACCAACAACATACACACACACAAATGTAATCTCATTTGATAGAGAAGTGACTGACACAAATGCACACACACAAGCTTTATTAGTCTTTCTACATGGGTTTTTTATGATCGGGCTATAATAAGACCACGTCAGCTTTGTAATCGCTGACAACCGGGACAATTTCATAGTGGTTGGTATAAACCGGGACATTTTAGCGTAGGCAGGGTGTATATATTTTCAGATCAAATATATACACCCTGTATATATTTCACAAAACGGAACAGATTAGCAAACGTCGGTGGGAAGATAGCTAACAAGTAACACCTATGCTTTGATTAACCCATTCACTCTTGAAAAAAGTTAGCTAGTATCCATACTTTTGTAGGCTTTCATTTTTTGTGCGGTGTAAAGTATTGGAAATCCAGGCCACAGTTCCCCTGGCTGGCCACTGTTCATCACCATTTTATCTGCGTTTCTTGCCCTCCAAGTTATCCATGGTAATCACGTGACTGCAAAATATGAATTGTTAAATATATAATAGCTTTATTCACATAATGTTTAGTTATGGTTATTCACTTTATGTAATGCCATTTGGTGGTTCCCTGGAAATTAGAGCAACTAGAGGAGTCAAAGGTTATATAACGCCCTTGACGGATGACAAAACGAAACGTTCCATGTCTTTGGATTACATTACAAATTTCTCTGGGTTTGAAAGTTGGTGGAAACATTTAGAATAATGTAAGTACACAACTAAAAAATGTATATAACATAGCTTCAGTGATCTTTGATTTTTTTTAATGGAGAAAATATACATATTGCACGTTTAGGATCAGGAGACTGTGATGGCCAATCCAGAACCTTCACCTTTTTCTGCTGTACCCACTGGAGGGTCAACTTGGCCTTGTGCTTAGTGTATTGTCGTGCTGAAAGTCCAAGAGTGTCCCATGCATATATTTCGTGCAGAAGAATGCAAATGCCATTATTGTCTGATAACATGCTGCATTCATCTTGCCATCAATCTTCACAAAGTGCTTTGTGCCTTTAGAGCTCACCCCCCCCCCCCCCCCCC